>KZ308329.1:1103418-1116061 GCA_000376725.2 Ladona fulva | reverse complement strand
TAAAAAAATAACTATAAAATACTTATATAATAAATGATAAAAATAATAAAAAATAACTATAAAAATAACTAAAGTAGAAACATTAAGATGATAAATAATAGCTTAAGAAAAAAGTATGACCCATTATAGATCCAAACACTTCTGAATTGCTCATTTACATACGGCTTCGTTTGAGTAAATAGTTGAATAATTCAATATCAAACATTGCAAATTTTGGATTTACATCCCATGCAAACTAAAACTAACTTTGCGTTACTATAAAAAAATATATCAACTGATACTTGATGGAACATCTCCATAAGTTATTAAAGATTATGTAACAACATTAGACAAAGTCTAGCCAGATGATGAGGTTATTACCTCGATATCGGTCGCATATGTGTTTTTATATATTGTGGACTTAACCCAGTTTTTTTAAATAATCTTTAATAAATTTGCATTCTTATGTACGTACCAAACAAATAGAATTCCATATTTTCATGACTCGTTTCTATTTGGAGGTAAACAAAATAAATATCGATAAAATAGCGCGAAGTAAAGACACATTTGACGTGCTGTGTCATGAAAATATCAGAAGGTTACAGAAAAAATACTTCTTTATATATAAGTGTGCTATTAACATTAATATTACCTCTGTGAAAGGAAGGCACAAAATTCCTAGAAATCGATAAAGCGGAATTGAATAATTGTTAAAAAATATATACGTAGTATTGAAGTAAAGAGGAATATAGCACCAAATTAAAGATAAAAGAAACCAAAAACTGCAGTTATAGAAATATAAAGGAGAATATTGGAAAATGGGTCATTAGCTGCGTCCTCTGGCAGAAGATTCGTCGCTGAAAAACTACAAAGAATTAAAAAAAACTGATGTATTGGAGGCAATGTAATGTAAAGGGGGGAAAATATAGGAATAGAAGGTAAATATTTTAATTGGTACAATACCCATTCAAAGTGTAGAAATATTGTAATTAATTTTTATATGAAGCACGCACTTAAGCTCAGGATATGAGCTTGCTCTAAACTATAGAATTATAATTTGCCAGTAAATAATTTTTTTCCCATAAAAGATATGAATTTGAGAAACTTTAAAATCCAGATAGCATATTGCAATGAATCTTTGCACAGGAGAAGTACACGTTTAATTTATCCATAAAAAACATGAAGTAATTCTACTCAAACGTATAACAATGTTTCTAAAAGATGCAGATCTATTTCCTATCCAGCCATACTTTGTTCTTGAGAAGATGTCTTGCTGCTAAGTAAATATTTTTCCTCGTTAATGTTTACCGGGAAAAAAGCAATGGAGCAATAGCAAATGTTTGCTTTCGGGAAAAGGAATCGTCATTCCATTAAATATTTGCTTAACGAATGTCCCATGCAGCACTTCCAATCTCGTTTTTACTCTTACAGGCTTTATTCTTCTTTATGTCGCAAGAGAAGTATTCGGGAAACGGCCATCGATTCTGAAGAATTTCCAAAACAAGCAAATATTGAAAATCCTTCAAAGAACTGAAGCTGTGTAAAAGTTATTTATCGAAACTCTAATTACATTCTCTGGAGAAACGTTATCAGGATCAAATAAATTCTCAGAAGGTTCCATAAGGTTCCTTGCTTTTATTTACCTACTAAGTAATCGAACATGTACTTGAATTCTCTTCCATTTTCGCTGTTTCATAGAAAGACCCCAGCCCTTGTATTTGCGCTTAATTTCATTCCTTAAAATAGATTTCTTAAAGTTAACCCTTCATTGTTCGGTTATATTTTTATTGGTAATTTTTCTATGGATTACCTATTATACTTTAGAGTGCATTTAATAATTCGAATTCCGAGGTTTCAAACTCAAGAACGTAATTTACTGATAAAATCAGTTGACAACCTTATTTCTACCGAACAAATTTTCTTAGAGAAATTGTACTTTATAAATCAACAAAAATACACCTAACCCTCAGTTTTTACAGTAGATAACTTTCACATATATACTATACGAATAGAGAATCGTATTTGTATGTATATAAAACAAAAGAATAGGTTTCAAAAACAGTTTTCAAGGTGATGAATTTATTTCCATTAACGTTCGTGTTTAATATGACGGATTGATGAAGCGATCTGAACAAACAGTAACGAAACGGCAATAACAATTGTTTACTCTCTGCCTAAACCATCTGCTATTTTAGACCGTCTCCTTTTCTTTCTAATCTGAATATGGTCATCGCTGCATCGGCTGTTATCTTCGATATGAGAAATTTTCAAGTTCTTTTAACGCGGGTTCTGCAAATAAATCTATAAAAGAGCGATTTACCAGGAAAAACTACTAACCACAATATAAGTTTAAATGGAAGTTTTAAACGCTTAAGCTGATACACCGAAAGTTCAGGTCCATTTTGTCACCAGTAAATTTAAACATAGGCCAGGAAAACTCCAACCTTCTGTGAATCACCCAATGAGGATTTCAATTGTCAAGTTATCATCTCTATGGGCTGAAGAATGTAATATTTTTCAATTATCATTCAATCAAGTATTTCTATACCCCTAAAAGAGATATCTGGAATGTCTTTTCACTATGACCACGGCTATTGGAAAACGCATCGGGTGAATCTCAGAAGATCGGAATTTCCCATGTCTTCCTTCATTTCCCTGAATTGCTCAAAACGCGGAATCAAAAATTCGGAATAACGTCTCAAGAAGTGTTTAAGACCACCACTTTTTTTATTAGCAGCCGTGTTTTACTTTTCTTCTATTCAGAAAAATATTTATTTTCGAATTTTAACACTTTTGTAGTTAACCGAAGATGACACATTGAAACCTTATCATCGCGTAAAATAAAGCATCGGAGAAATTCTTGGGCCGTAATAAATCAAAATTGATACTAATGAAATGCCGTACAAATTGAGAGTACGATGCATTATATTCTGAAAACGAGCCATGCCGTGTTTTTGAAATCCCAACATTGTATAACCACAGTAAAAATATGTTTCAGAATCCATTTAAACAAAGAAAATCTTTAACCGTTTGAGCAGTCATACTTTCATATTTCATTTCATATTCAATATTTTCTTGAAAACAATATTTTAATAACAGCGAATCGAACAATGTAACACGATAATATTCGTTTCGGACAAAATGAAAAAAATCCAATGCAGTTAAATTGGCAATAAGAGACATGGAATGAAAAATATAATTTGATAAAATATGGGTGAAAAGAGACTTCCTATTTCCAATTCAAAGCCGAGCCAATAAATAAAACTGAGTGGATTCTTTGTCACTGTAGTTTGATAGTTAAATTGAACCGTTCTATCGTGGCCATTGGTCCGTTAAATTGACTGCTGAACTCTCATTTATTCTTCCCAATCTTTCCTACTTGATGCATCGCTCCAATTCAGATACCGGCAATTTCTTCTTTTCGAGGATTTCAATAATGTGCACATTTATTGAATTCGCCAACTGCACGCTTCCAATTTTCACTGAAACTCATACTCCAGATAATCTTCTCCAATTAATTTTCTCCCATTTTGTCTCCTCTCTCACGCACCCCAAAGAGTTTACAAAGAGAAGATGTGGCGTTTTAAATATTCTTGTATCAATATTTTAATTGGCTTGTTACTTCGGAAATTCTATATAATTTGCATAAAGTGAATCGTGTACTTGATATCATATTCAATTCTGCACAGTACCAATTTTTGAGGAACCTGTTATTTCAATCTCTCCAATAAAGATACTGCCACGAATATAAGGTGCATCCTACCGAGAGAGTACAAAATTATAAGTTCGATAAAAGATCAAGAAATATCTTGAAATCATTTTGAAGAGTCAGCGGTTATCAAAAAATAAGCTATTACGGATTATAAACCGTGAAATTGCAAGAAGAAACTTACGACTAAATTACTGATAAGATTTCTGCAAGATATTAAGGATTTCCTCTACCTACGTCACACTTCCTTGGAACGGAATGAATATTCCAGCTGAGCTCTCCACAGCCGGCTTGTCTTGACTCGTCATCTAGAAACCTGCGATTCAATTTCCGCTATCTACCTTCATATACCTCCAATTTAGTCTCTCGTATACGTAAGAGTAAGTTACACCACAGGAAATCTAAGTTTCAGAGAATGAAATCAAATTTTACCACAAATAAGCGTGTTAATGATTGATATATTTGAAAAAAAACACAAAAAAATGTATTAAAACAAAAATTTAACTGGAATATATTTACTTGTGAAAGAGTATTACAGACTTTTTCAAAATTAGAAAGAGCACGAATATTGAATAATTTGTGACGAACATCTTAAAATTAACTTTTCTATGGTAGTTGTTCTATGAAGTAAATCCTGTTTTTGCAGTAGACTACAAAAATCGCCATTAAAGCCTAAAATATACTGAAAGTTAGCGAGTTCAATAAATAATCGGCACACAGCAATGCATAGGTGAAACTGAACTGAAACTGTACTTAATTAAGTAATCGCTCTATCTGGCTCAAAATTTTTGACTGTTGGATTTTAACTAAGTTACAAATTTCAGCTACATGGGAAAATTAATCTCGTTGTCAACGTTTGTCACTAGCAAAATATCCAGAAACGATCGGGTAATAACAATTACGATTCCTTCAATTAATCAATTATTTTTAATAAAGCAATCAATTTAGCTGACATCGCTTTTAATTCCATGAATTCTGACGACGAGGTACTTAATTAACACAAATTAAAAGGTTTACTCTGGAAATTGGTAGCCATATACATTTCACAGTCTTCTCATAACCACAATAATATCACAAATTGATGGCTATATAAGACTACTTCTAATTTGTGGCTGATTTAGTTCGAACTCTTTGTGTAGTTTTCATCATTGACAACAATAGTTATAACTCTTGCCATCCATCGGTTGTCAAGCCCGCAATGAAGCATTCATGATTGAAAAAAAGCTTTTAAATAAGCATTCAATTACGAAATTACACTCCGAAAGAAGGAACAATTTAATTTGACATAAAATTTAGCTCTAATATAGCAGAATTTAATTCAACATGATAAGCAAAGGAGAAATACTTTAAAATTTTAAAAAATTAATAACATACAATATAAAATGTTAATATTCAGTAAGACAGTTATTTAAATATGTTGATATAAATACATAATATGATGTGGGGCTCTGTACGAATGGTAATTTATATGCTATATTACATATTTTTATTTGCCTATTATCTTATTTCTACGTACCATTCTATTTTTATGTATAATTTGAAATTTATTAATTTGTAACATAAAAACTGTAATTTTGAAGCAGGCTTGTAACGAAACCGTAAACTTCAAACAGACGAGATACTCACTTGCAAACAGATTGTTCCTTTGCTTTGTTAGTGCTGCAAATGTTTTGTATCAATAATGTATTCTACTCTACCCTAATACAAAGTATTTTTCCACCCACATTTGTACATAAACGAGCAAAATAATTACAGCTTTTTCTCCTCTGCGATATAGCCTTCCACGACACACTGATTTATCATATGCAAAGCCTAAAGTTCATATGTTTCTGTGGAGGGGTAAATAAACCAAGAAAGATCGAGACTGAGCAATGCGTTTCAGGGAGCAAGCACACATTCCGAATTGCGTCCCTCGTAATAAACTCCTTCCTCAATCCTGCGGGACAGACGCTATTAAACTAAATAACTTTCCAAAGTCGATAGGCTCCTAAATCCACTTCTCTGAAGTCATTTCCTTAACTTCGCGGAATCCGAACGCTGACCTCCATTGCTTCCGCGACTTCCTCAAATCGAATCAGACCTTGAGGGTGTCCTCCAACTCCCAATGGTACAACGGCAGAATTTCGGACTTTACTGAGTGCAATAAAAAAGAAAACAATGGGGTATTTCCTGCAACAGCGTTTCCTGCGCATAGGATGGGTTAGTGTGTCAGGAAGGGAAAAGACGCACAAGGGTCAAATGGAGAAGGGAAACTATGCTTTTGCATTAGCGAGAGGTCATATCCGGCCCTTGGAAGACCCACAGAATATTCCCCCTCATTCTCTTTCTCAGGGGACACTGTGCCTTATAACCTTTGTAAGGGTTAGAGCGGTCTTTTAGAGCACCCACATTCAATTTAATTGTAACTTCCCTATATTGTGGTTAGAGTGATTTCAACTACTAAAGCGAATTAAAAATGAGCGGCTGTCAGGCCTAACATTAATGTTTATTATCTTTGATTCTTCAGGATTGGTTACTAAATTAATATTATTAAAAGAAACATTATAGTATGAATAACATAAGAAACATCATTAAAAAGTATGTTAAATCCAAGTTTCCAATGACAATAAAAAAAACAACACTCTAAATTCGAACCATTCAGTATACTGTATGAACATATCTCTGCTGATTCCAATACCGTAACTTAACAGGCAATTTCAATAAACACTTTTATCTTACGTGAAAAAAAATTATTCCATATATACCATACAAAACACTAATCTTCTAATAGCTTATAGTACCAATTTAATTCTATCGGTTTTAGAGCCGAATAAAATGCTCCAATCAATGCCAATCTACTACTTTAGTCACCTTAGCTAATTTAGGTCACAATTAGACCACAACTTGGTCACAACCGAACATTTAAGAATATCAGTGTATATGATAATAAATAATCTAAAGGAACAAGTATTCCTCACTCATTATGAAAAATCAGTACAAATTCTTATTCATTCCATTTTAAATTCTATCATTATTCTCAGCCCTGTAAATAATAACGAAGCCCTAATCAAAAGTATCTCATTGAGTTGTGTTGTGTTAAGAACCGCATTTTACTGAATTGGTTGATTGCTTAACGATTGCTTCTCAACGAGGCCTCCTGGGAATTTAGATTTCAGTAAAGTGTTTAGCGGATGCTTTTATAAAATTGATTGTTGTAGCCACGTAGATAATCAGGTTTTATCTTTAGGACTTGGTGCATAAGTTAAGATTAATGTTATGTATGGCAGAAGAGTCTCATTTTATGCTTAGCAGTGTCACATACAGATTTCTTTAAGCTGTGGAAAACTCAGTTCATTGGTTAATAAAGAGAACATCTGATGTCAAGAGATAAGGATCAAACTGTTTGTACGTCTTGTTTCAGAAAGCAAACAGGAAAAAAAGAAAGTGCAAAATGTTTCATTGGCGGTGCGTGATTGGAGTAAGCAAGGGCGACACTTTTGCGGTCGTAGGCTTAAAAAAAACTCCAAATTGTGAGATAAGTATGCTTACTCTTTCTCCCCTAATCCAAACAGTAGGAACAAATTATGTTATCATGGTTTGCTACCTCCGCTGTAGTTACAGAAGTAACAAATACTTACAAATAGGCCCAAACACCTCAGTAATTCCATTTCCAATTGAAACCTTCAATAAATATTTAGAGTGCCATAGCGAAATATATTAATTCAGTGACAAATGGCTCTTCATATGTAAAATCACCGGAAAATAAGAAAATCATAGGTGAAATTTAGAATTTGTAATGTCAGAGAATCCACTGTACGGTTTAATGCATTTGGTCTAAAGCATTATCATAAATCATTATTTATAAAAGCGCCATTCTTCGAGAGCTTTGCGTCTTAAAAATAATTCATGATTTAGAAATCATAAAAACCCAATCAGAATGCATGGTAAAATATGTTTAACTGTATAATAATATATCTGAATACCCTGAAAATTCTTCAAAGGTATTAATGATTCGTCTTCTGCCTATTCTAATGAGACTTTTGCTACTTACTCCCAAAAACAAAAGAGAACCAATCCATATTGAAATTAGTAGAATATCTACTAGTAGTAGAATAATTTTTAAGATAAATTTTCCCAAGATTTTCGGCAAACGTGAGATTTAGTTTTACTGGTTTTCGGTATATCCTTCATTCCTGCAGCTTCCATATGCGTTACGGAATGTCTACTTCACGAACTTCTTTTTCATATGTAACATTTCAGGAAGTAAAGATGGTTTAATAGATAGAAGAAGTGGATATTAAAATGAAATTTTGCTTGAGAGAGTACCGAACATAGATGTATGAAAAAAATCAGTGCTTCTATAACAAGTATTAAAATATTTATAATTTCGCAACATTATAGATAATTGAAGTGAATGTGATCCGTTACAATATAGACATAAGTTATCTCTTTAACTGGAAAATTGCAACGTCATCAGACTATAAGATCCACGCAATATAATTCTGAAGTTTGTCTTGCGCATCCCCAAATCCTAAGNATAAAAAACTAATTTAAATCGATCAACGGTTTATGAACATCTCCTTGAAACAATTTTTTTATAGATGACCAATCGCCCACTGTACTTTTTGGAACAAATGAAATCGAAATTGACCTGCGTTTATTCAGCAAAGATGTTCTCTCATCTGATTTCATCTGTGTTATTCTTGACTCCGCTTTTTCATTATACGCCATCCTCATCGAATTCATGTATGATTAATATTGCTTATAATCTGCTGATTTATTAAAAAATCATAACAATCGATGAAGTATTGCCAATAATTAACGATGTTTTTACAAAAAACTTTCCCGTTTCCAATCTTGGCTTCCTTTGACGAATACTTCAGTTGAATACTTCAGTCGCTCTATCTTCAAACACAGACCTGTTCCATATTGTTTCAACTGAGGCTAATCTAATATTTTCCATCTAACATTTCCAAGGATTTTAAGTACATGTAAAGTTAAGAATTTATATATTTTTCTATAATAGAAGCGTTTTCTAAAATGCCCTTTGATGAAGAGTATTCTTGCATTAGAGAGGGTAAAACTTTCGCGTAAAATTTTGAATATTTGGAGAGTTCATGAGTTCGAGACGTAAAAGATGTTATGAGTCACCTGTTACCATGAAGAAACTAAATAAAATAACAATAAAATCATAAATAATATATGAAATATCAGAAATAGAAGCGAGAAAAGATTATTAAAACATTATCATTTCCACGAATGATGCTCCATTATAACAAACCAAATTTAGCGGTAGCTCCCTTATTGAGCGCACCTCCGCCATCCAACAAAGGATACTTAATAGATGTGTAAAAATGTCTATGTCTATGTGAGTACCCTGCAAGCCGCCTTTCGGCGTGTGGCAGGGGGTGCATACACCATGCCTCTATTTCCTTAATCGATTATTTTCGCGTATCGTTCATGGAAAAATGAGTTCTTGAATCGATTAGTTCTAGCATCTATTTCCCTGATCTTTCTCGCATTATCGGAACGGCCTGTGTATCATATAGCATTGTGCGGTATAGTATATATTTTTGACAATCACTTCCAGGTTATCACTTTTCGATACCATTTGGACAATCCACAATCAATGGCTATCATCAATCCAATAATTTTCGGAAAAAATATTAGCGCGTCATTGGAAATGGACGACTCGCTTTAAAAGAGAAATCCTCAGCGCGGGACTGAGATATTTGTTCGAGTTTCGTACCAACCGATTTTCGTGCTAAACTAATAAAACTCGATAAGACGCAATGTATCCGTGCCGGGACCGTTATTTGAGTTCGTGTTATAGCGAAATTCGTGTTAAGCGAGTACGTGTTAACGAGGTTTTACTGTTAATTGTGATTAATGTGTGATGTTAGGAGAAAAAGATGCCCATTAAAACAGGCTGTGCATCCTGACGACATTAATACGTAATCCAATAAATTCATGAGAAAAACGTACATCAAAACTTAACATAGGCACAGAATTTCTATTAAAGAAGGTGTATTCATGTTATGAGAAAATGATGCAGGCTCAAGGGCAAGAAATTGATCTTTTGATAAAAATAATTTTTTCCTCACAAGCCTGCCCGAAAATGGGGGTACGCGGATTACACGAGGGCGCGGCTTACACGAGTAAATACGTTATTATGGATGTGAGTACTCCATGTTAAGCTATTCATGAGACGCCATATACTCCAAGATATTTCACCGATTCCGCTGTCAATAAGTTTATCCCACGGAGACTGTACGGATAATCTTTAGTAATAGATTTTCACATTTGTCTACATTTAACTCTAATTGCCAATCATTTGATAATGTTGTCTAAANTTGCGTAGATGCGTAATATCGGCGAATTAAAGCCAAAGATTAGTGATGGGAGAGGAATAAGCACCTATTTTAACAACATTGATGTTTTACTGTGCAGAAGTTTGGAAAGCGTAAAAGTATGTTAAGGGAATAAATATTCCTTTCCAGTGAAGTAAATCTCTCTTGAGCTCTCCGCCTGCCAGAGTTACAGCGCTAACTTCAGTAAAACTCACGCGATAACTCTCTCGAGAATAACCCACGAAAGAATTACGATACTGAGAAAGATATGCCAATGTATTCGAATAATTATTCCACTGATGGAAGCCTTCACTACCACAAGAATCTTTCATCAACGTCACTAAACTCGCGAGAGACTCGTTCATTAAGACTCTTCAGTGTCTTCCTTTGAACATTCCTCTCTACTTCCGCTTCTTTCGTCACTTCCGCTCACTTCGGTAACCTCTAATTCACCTCATCTACAACACTCCTTAGATTCCATAATACTCACTTCTCCATATGGTTGTTTTTCCGGCCATTATCATTAACGTTTTTCCTTTTAGAACAAAATAGGAGAGGCATTAACCTGAATCCAAGTATAAGTTAATGGACGCATGCTTTTGTATATTCTGTTTGCCCTTGCACCCGCAAGGATTACTGAGCTATCTTTATTCCCACCATTTTTTCTAGTATCCATTTAGCTCACTCTTTAAAAGAACATGTCCTGATTTCCTTTAAAAATATTTGTAAAGTGTGAGAAAATAAGTTCTGGCAAGCGAGAAAAAGAATTCAGTTTGTTAGCGTAAGCTACGTTCTATAACATGAAAGTTATGCATTAATCAGATGTATTTACGGTAATGCAAATGTTAAATTTTAAATCAATAGTTAAAAATATTTCACGGAATTTGATATTCAAACCAATTTGTAATGTAACTTCAATCATAATAACTTCCTCAGATCGCTAAGAATTCAATAAAAGTAAATAATGTTACCACATAAAGATAGTAAGTTCGCTTTATAACAGTCATTGATTATCTACGCAAATATATACTTAGTGCTTCGAATGCGTGAAATATAATGTAGCTGCTTCCTCCAATGTACAGAATTACTTTCATATCTTATTTAACTACTAATAACAAAAAAGAGCTACACGAATTATTTCAAAAAGTGGTAATAATGTCTCTGATAAAGCTAATAATGATAATTCTAAGCTGATGACGCTGGAATTAAAGGGAACAACTTTTTATTAACAAAACGAAACTTACATGACATAGTAATAAATAATAGGGAATAATAGGAGAATATCTATGCAATTTCTAAAATACATTCGATTCCAAATAATTTTAATTCTTCAAGCGATGCTTTTTATATCACTAATTTCATATTCGACAAATCTCGAACCATTAACGCGAGCACTTCGAATTTTATATCTTTTAAAGTATTTCGAAGGGAGTTTCCGTAATGGTTCACAAAATGGAAGAGGAGAGGTCAAAAAAAAGTATCAACTAAATGAGGAAATCAAGGAAATACAGTAAAATCTCGTTAACACGAACTCGTAGGGACCGCAAAATCGAGAGTTCGTGTTAAAAAAATTCGCATTAGGGAAATCGCGACGAAAATTATGCAAACTCATCTAGCCTATTTCAGATAGATATTCATTACTCACATCAAATACAAATACAATCAAATGTATTATCTAACAATAAGTTATAAAGAATAAACATAAATTGATATCATTGATAGTTCTGCCGGGATAGCTCAACGGAGTCGATCGGTCCGGGTTTGATTCCCGGTCCCGTCAGACTTTTTTCAAGTACATTCTTCCTTGGTATTTTTCTGGCTGCGCACCATCTTGCGCTAAGTCACCCTTACCCGTTTCCTATATTGATATCATATTTATTTAATTTTCACTAGGCCTGAAAAAATCTAGAATATTCTGTTGCCGAAGCACAGGGTGCATATTACTAATACATTCATATGATATGCTCTCCAAACAACTTTAACATTTGTCTGAAACGATAGCTGTGGCCGCATAGCACTCGAGGACGCTAAGAGCAGATAAGACTTCAACACGTTTGGGTGGCTACATAGGTTCCTCTTCACTCTCATCTGCAGATTCCTCAACTTCAATGGCTTCTTCTTTAGCTAAACCACGAATGGCAACGATCATCGGCTTCTACGTAATCTCCGAATTTTAATCAATTCTGGTTTAATTTTAATCAATACTGATGAACAGATCCTGTACTTTACCACAAGACCTCCTGAGAAATAGTCGTGAACTCACTGAAAGTCCTCTAACAGACTCGATAACTTCAATTTTGCTTATCATATCCTCGTTACCAAGAAAAATTTCCCAAGTGACACGATGGTACTTCCCTAGTAAATATTTTATAATTGTTGTTTTTATCTGATGCCTTATGCTAAAATCTTCTCCTATTCATTTTGGGGAGGTTCTGAGAAGAGTCAAGGCATTCGTATTGTAAACGGTAGCGATAAAAAATAAAGCGATAAAAATTGTCAACAAACTTCGATATACTATTACGATTTATAATCTGTACTCGAGAGAAATAAGGAAATTATTGGAAAAAAGAAGTAATCTGACAAAAAAGGATAAGGTTATCATTGAAAGCTGGGTAAAAGAACACAT
>KZ308329.1:1046950-1101020 GCA_000376725.2 Ladona fulva | reverse complement strand
ACTTTTAAAAATTGTAACTTGTTACATGATAAAGGATTGTTAAAAATGTATAAACTATAGATGTACGTACAACAGAATAATAGAAATAAATGAAGTTATTTTCTGTTATTAACAATTTTACAAACAAAAGACCGTCCAAACAATTACACAAGATATCATAGTTTCAAAAATTGTTTAAAATTTCTAAAATATATCTATATTTACGAAAAGTATATATGAGACGTTTAATGATATTTATATCGACTAAGTTAGAAAATGGAAGAATCTAGTAAGACGAGGTTTGGGAATAATTTCTTGAGAGTACCTCAAGAAAGCAACTTCTTTGAATAACCTTTAATTTCGCGATTATTTCTCTAATCTTTAAGCTTCTTCCTCGACACACTCCTAAACTCTCGCCTTCATTACCTCCAAAGGTGATTTCCTTTCATTCCACTTTCTCGGGCGTAATTTACCACTTATTTACGTCTCCTTTAGCCGACGCCTTCTCTACCATTCGTCAATACTTCACTCTTTCATCTCCAAGCAAACCCTTCTCCTGAATAATGAAGGCGCCGAAGAATGGTGTTGCAGGATTAAGTACCAAAAGAGAAATCTCCGCAGGAAAGGGATGAGTGAGTACCCTTTTAAGGATCCTCTGTCCCTTTTAAAATCTCTTTTCATTCCTTTCTTCTCTGATCAATTATCCACTGTTAAAGGTTCCTCTTTGTCTCTAATTTACCCTTCATTTGCCGCCTTTGAAAATTCCAGTCTCCAGTTTGGGAAACTCTGTAGACCTCATCTATTGAACCTAATGAATACTGAATCCCTTCTAGAGTAGATATCATATCTAAATGAGAATCGCTTATGCCGCTTATCTTATTAATGATCGATGATGCATATAAAGTCACGGCAATCAATGCGTATTTATAAAAATTAATTTTTCCATCACTTGACATTTTTCTAATATTATGTTTATTTCACGCGTTCTAATGTTAAACAAGGAAATTTCTCGGAAACACATAACCCTCTCACCACAAAATATCTATTTTTAAATCGAAAGAACGGAAATTAATTTTCAGTTTATCTATGATTTCGGCCTTCTAAGCTTAATTAAAATAAACACAATTATAAACAACGTAATGACAATTCGAATACCCAAAATTATCTACATCAGAGCTTGGAAGAACAAGAATAATACCTAGGATTTGATGAGCATTAAGTACAAGGAAATAACTCTCGTAGGACTAAGTAACATGGCTCCTTCACCTTAAGAGGTTGCTGTTACAGGACATGCACTATGTAATTAAAGTTTTGCAAAAATCCTGAATTACTTCCTTGCGTAGATGCGTAATATCGGCGAATTAAAGCCAAAGATTAGTGATGGGAGAGGAATAAGCACATATTTTAACAACATTGATGTTTTACTGTGCAGAAGTTTGGAAAGCGTAAAAGTATGTTAAGGGTGCAGATTGGATCCTGTCAGTAGACGCAGATAATTTCAGAAATAAAAGAGACAACCTGACAGACCTGCTGATGTGCTCGGAGTGGAGTATTTGACAACAGGCACCTGTGGAGGAAAAGATCAGATCGAATGCACTTTCATCTCACTACTCCCAAAGTAGCGAGACAGTTTTCCATATGGCTATGTGTAAATATTTTTATAATTTCTTTTGTTGTTATTCATTTTCAAAAGTTGTAATATTTCACATTGTAAGGGATGGTATTTTAATACTTACACTGATGCTGATTACGACATTAATATGAGGGAACTAAAGGAAAAATACTTCACTCACACTGTCTTGTAAGTCTCAATCCTTCTCCGAAACCTTTGGTAATTAATGTCGGCGGGCTTGAGGTTCAAACCAGTCTCTGGGCTTAGCACTGCTCTAGTATTATAGCTGTTATTGATAAGGAAAAGGGTTGGGGAATAAAATAAATACTGAAAGATATAAACAATTCGATAGAAAGAAAACAATACATTATTATTAAACTCTCTTTCCATTTCATTCGTAGAGACATACCGTTAGTGTAAGCGAATTTTTTCTCGCCTTACTGAATGTACATTTATACCCTACAAGGAAACTGTTCCAACCCCTGACTTGTAATACCAATGGCTGACGGATAGTCCTGTTTTACTTCTACTAAGGGGGAATTATTTTCTTTTGTTGCTAATATACCAGGATTTTCACCCTGCACGGGATAATGGATGAAAATAATTGAAATAAAACCCGTCGGAGAGGAAGCGCTCTTTCGACTCCATTTTATTTTCGCCCTGAGAATTCAATTCCGCCTTATTCAAGGGAGAACATTCTGTGCCAAGTGAAAGGCCCTAACTTGAGCATCTTAGCGGAAGATTCTTTCTCGGAATGAAAAAATCGCGACTCGAAAAATCAGGAAAAATTACAAAAAAGAGCTTCTCAACGATTCTCAACTTTTATCGTTTGTTTTTTGTTTCAAATGCGCTGCAGCGGCCGTTTTAACTAACGTTTTCAGGATTTTGGAGCTTAGTTACTCTATAACGTGAGGATAAAAAGTGGGTCAGAATAGATTGCCTTGAGGATTAGGGTCCTTCCCGTCCGACTTGCTATTCTCCTACTTTTTACACTCGAGTGGTAATAATTAAAGAGATTGACTCAATCTCCAGCTGAAATGTACTTAAGGTACTTTTCTCACCATCCTCTATTTTTTCATATCCTCATCCCATTCCACCTGACACATATCTTCTTTGATTCTTTATGTACCTCCACCTGCACTGGTACGAATAAATACATATTTCTCTAGAGGTACTTCACCTCTCCTGATAGCTGCTTATAGGTATACGATGTTGTTAGATCGTAGTGATTACGTTAATTAGCAATCTTTGGTGAGATTATGCAGGAATGTGGGAATACATGGAGTGAAATAGCTCTACTGAAATAGAGGTTTCCTGTACATTATTCAAGAATAATCCTTCCTTACTGCAGACCAAATGCACCCTAATATCTCTACCTACACATGTACCCAGCGATCTGCTTTGCGGTATATGGCAGGGGGAATATTGCAAAAGCTTTCAGATTAGACGTCTCTAGATCGATAAGCAATTACGATACTCTGAGATGCTGAAAACCAAGCTAGCTAAGCCCTAATTTTGAGGTGTATTAGATAAATCAAATTTATAATTTTGAGTGAAGTCAAAATATTGCAGCACGTATTCATGACATACAAATTACTTTGGAAAAACATTATGTACTTATCGTGAAATATCAAATAAAACTTGGACCTTTGCCACCTGGTCCACCGCCCAAAGTGCAACGTAATATTGAATAAATAAATACATAAAATAATATTACCAATGTATGAAACTGTGATAAACTATTGACCACCAAGCATGCGATCTAAAATAAATAGCTAATATAATCGGAGAATGTTTTTTCGCATCGATAACTGTGACCTCTTTTTTTCTCTACAAGTAAAAATTCGAGTTAACTGCTAACTGAAACTGTTAGTTCACTAAAAAATTCGAAAACGTGAAACGTTGAACTCACCTCAAAAATTAGAACATGGGTCGTGAGGCAATTATAGTTGGATTACTTCACTGCAGAAAGAGAAATGTCATCTAGCTAACACGAACTGTTCATTTCAAATGCATGGAATTCACTTCTAGTAATTGCATAATTTTTGCATCCCTGTTTACTATTCATCTGATCGATTGATTTATCACGAAATAAAATATTAAAAATTCAGTAAACGTAAAGTAAGCTTCTCCAACTGGGATTGTGACAATTTTCTATCCTTCCGTTACTTTGAGGCAATTTAAATGAAGGTGATCCTTTTAAATAACGAACGACTTTTAAATAAAAAATTGAGTTATACCTGTATCACTATTACAGCTGAATTCATCGATGCATGTAGGTACAGGGCTGTTGGCAATGGTGAAATGGAGAAAAGCTACAAAACCATCTGAATTAGTTGGACTGGCGGTGAGGCTACGGTGAGTTTAGATTACAAGGTAAGTGTATCTATTACTCCTACCATATGGAAAGCTGCTTGTTGGTGCAACAACTGATTCACTGTCAATGTGTTACAATGTATGAATGAAGGAGGAAGTGTTTAGATGCAACAAAAGGGGGGGCAACCAAGGACTGGCACGATGGTTGCAGGAGAGCGCAGAAGTGTATTAATATGAAGATAAAAGCAACCAAGGACTAGCACGATGGTTGCAGGATTCTGCCTCTGTTTTTCGATGCATCGCGGTTTTTTCACAAACATTGCTTGTTTCATTGTTTTTTTGCTTCTACTATCACAGGTTCGTACTTGATTTTATTCCGCTTTCTGCAATCATCGTGCTGGTCCTTGGTTGCCCCCCCCCCCTTTTTTTTGCATCTAAACACTTCCTCCTTCATTTATACATTGTAACACATTGACAGTGAATCAGTTGATGCACCAACAAGCAGCTTTCCATATGGTAGGAGTAAAGGATACACTTAATAATCTAAATTAGCGTAAATGACATTGATAATATTTATAATTAATGAAATCGGAAGAACTGGTTACGCTCAAGGAAGACCACATATTTTGTTATAGGGGAGCAAAGGATGGAAGACTTGGAGGAGTTGGCTTCTTGATTAACAAGAAATGGAAAAATAATGTGGAGAAAATAGAAAGTGTATTTGAAAGAATATTTAAGCTCACCCTCAGGATAAATAAGCGTCACTCTGTTCAGATCATCCAAGTTTATGCACCAACAGCAGCAAGCAGCGAGGAGGAAATTGAACATTTCTACCAGACTCTTGGCACGGAACATGACAAGGGAGATCACTATTATAAAATCATCATGGGCGATTTTGACGCTCGTGTAGTAAGCAGGAAGCAGATGATGCTGTCACAGGAAAACATGGACTAGGACAGAGAAATGAACGAGGTCACCGCCTGGTAGAGTTTGCAGAGTGCACAAATATGTACATAACGAATACATATTTCAAGAAGAATCCTACAAGGAAGTGGACTTGAAGAGGTTCTAATGGAGTAAAAATCGAAATAGACTACATATTGGTTAACAAACTCTATCCAGTTACTAATTGTGAGGCACTAAACAACTTCAACACCGGAAGTGACTATAGGATAGTTAGATGCAGAATGAAGATTAACGTTAGAATAGAGCGAAAGAAGTTGGTCTCAAGCAGGAAACAGGAGGTAAGTATTACAAAATTAGAAGAAAATAGGAAAGAGTTACAGCTGGACTTCGAATTATCGAAAACCAATACAAAAGAGATACATTCGATATCTTATACTTGTTGATACTCTATTCTGATGCAAAGTATTTCGACACATACACGATATTTTACACATACCTACAGTTAGGTATACATATACTATTTGCATTCTAACTAGGGTCGTGTATACATTTTTCGTGGTATTTGTACGGTTAAAAATGGCTTATTTGCATGACCAAATGTTATCTCCGGTATTTCATTACAATTTCCTATTATACAAGTTGGCTAATAACTCTCCTTTGCTCTTTATAAGGCCACCACGAAAGTAATTTACGTATGCACACGGTCATTGCACTCCGAATTAGAATGACACAGGGTGCTGCTCGTAAATATCCGAGCGCGTCGGATTAAATGCAAATAAACCGCCTAACTTCGATAATCCGTTCAGAAGGTAATATATTTTTGAGGAGAGAGTGGTCAGCTGGTGATGAATGTAAACCCGCTCAACCAATTTCCTAGTGATCTCGGAACTGGCAGAAAAAGAAGAATAGGTTTGTTCCTATTCGAACACGCACGGGAAGGTTGTTTCGAGCGACGTCTCGTGTAAACCCTTTTTTTTAAGCAGGAAAACTTTTCAAAATACGTAGGGAAAAAAAACCAGCCTGCTGAACACGTCCGACAACTCCGTTCGGTTTTAATTGCTTCCTTTTTCGGGACGGAAGTACCGCACGCGTGCGAGGACAAGCGAGAAAAAGAAGCATGATGAGAAGGAAACTAAATGATACGTGCAGCGCCGTGAAAGGAAGGTGACAAGGGCGGAAATTAAGAGCGCTGAAGGAGGATATCACCTCGGCGAAGGGAAATAAAGTAATGGAAAAACGAGACGGATTCCCAAGAATAAAAAATTGGGGAGACAGCGCGCAGCTGTGAACATTCGGAAGAATTAAGAAGCTAGAAATCTCCTTTCAAAATTCCGCGGAAATAATGTCAGACGTAACGTTAGCAACGACAAGCGATTTTCTGGAGCAATATAAATTCTAAAAAGAAATTCATCAGAACTTTTAGCTATTTCAGGCATTATTAAAATTTAGACTGCTGCTTCGGCTAGACAACTTACGTTATGAAAATGACGATTCTGTAATGAGAATCATTTGGTGATTTCCACAACAAAATGTTTTTTTTTAAGACCAGTTTTGTTATCGTAACATCATAAGTTTCTGAGAAAGCATAAAAGAACGAATACATAGCATGTGCGGTGGGGTGGAATGGGGAAGAGGGTGATGTGCACAAATAGCAAAGCTTACCTCGTCAAACATAATTACAGTAAAAATTAAATAAGGTACATGTTAAACGTAGTAAAAACCGTTAATATCCAAAGATCAGAAGAAAGAATTCTCGTCATAACAAAGATATAAGATATAAACGCATCCAAACCAAGGCACTCATTTATGAAAATGTGGAATTTCTAGTAAGGGGAGGTGGGAATGAAGCAGTCTCGTTCGAAATATGTACTACTCTTGTCAGATTTAACGCTGTTCAAAATTTCAATCTGTTTTAAGATATCACTTTGGGAGGCTTAGTTTTGATTTTTTGTGGAGATCACCATATATTTATCTTTAAAGATTCGCCATGAAAATCAATGGTCATAGAGCTACCTCGTCCATGCGGTGACACCGGAACATGTTTATTATGAAAATGGTTACATCATATTTAATTTCTTCGATCCATAAAGATGATATTGACAAATTTTAATGTAACCAATCTGCTTTATAGTAAGCAATACGTAGAAGATGAAAGTTAAGTTACATGATGTAATCTATTTCCAACAATATATTCATTGATAATCTGAAGACGAATCTGTAAAGTGGAAACTGGTTGAATTTAAATGTTTAAAGGAAACTTTAGGCAAAGAACATTGTACCTATAGACAGAGAAATCATTTGTTGGGAGTTTTGAGAAATGTACAATATTACAGAGTTAACTAGCATTAATTTTTAAATTAAATGTAATGCCTTTGTAGTTCAAATTACTGGAGACACCGAAAAATAAGGGAAAGTGCAATATTTGGGGATAAAAATATGAACTAGATAAAATTCATACCTGAATACACCTTAACTTAGTTTTAGAAAATAATCTTCCCTAAGTAGATGAAGAAGAAAGGAAACAATTCCTCATGGCTGAGCAAAAATACAACCAGCATCTCGTTATTTTCTGTACCAAAGCTCCCAAATAGAAAAACGATTTACCTTAGATTATTTACATTAGGAAAGTAGAGTAAATCAGAATATTTCTTTTCCGAGAGATAGTCCTTAACTTTTTAGTGGTAACATTTCCTCTTATAACCTAATTACCTTCTCTTCTGTTATATAGCATTCTTCGAAACATGATAAAGATTAAAAAAGTATTCTTAACACATCAAAATTGTGGGAGATCTGAGATATTCATTAAAAATAAATAGCACATCTTCCAGTTGAATTTCAGGGGAGTAATAATTATTCCCTTACACGATTTCAAAATAATACTTAAGAGATTGGTAGAAAGCGTTTCTTTCAATCACAATTAGTATCCAAATAGTTCTGACACATTTTGCCAGAACTAGTTGGATGTGTGACACTGTTCAGTCCGTGTCACCTTCATGTAACACAGGCTATACAGTATCAAGCGCTTCATTATTTCTTTCATTGCTTGATTTCAGTTTTAAATACAAATATGCCTTTCGTAATTCAGTTATAAGTTCAACGGTACGCCTTCAGATTCATTTTTTGTTCATTTTGATCGTTTTAATTCCTTTTATCGAAATATTATACAGTGATACCTCGACGTACGAACCCTTCTATATACGAATTTATTTTACTCCATTTTGGAATCTGGATATGAGGTTAATTTCGAGTAGCGGACAGAAAAATATACTAGAAAACTGGGTTTTAAGATTTTCAAGTTACGTATCTGGGATACAACCACGATCAAATATATAGCTAATAATGCAGGGGAACAAACTCCATAGAGCAGTCCAAAAGTGCCTTTTACGGTTACTTTTTTGATTGGTATTGAAGAATTAATTCATATTAACTACATTTATCTGAATATTAGTGTTTCTGGAAACACGCTCCAAACAATAAGTACCCTCAATGATACAAAATTGGGAATATTTATTCAGTTACAAAACAGAAAGTGTTCAAATAAAGTTGGTCTGATTGTGAGTCCCAATTACTCCGGTGAAGGCAGAAAAAACCGCAGTACTACCGGCAGCTTGAAAGCATTGCAACCAACAAGCATATGATAAATACGCACGCATCCAAATGACTTTTAATTTATCATTAGCTCGAATAATCCCAAACATGAAATGCTGGAATATTTGGTGTAATCTTTCACGACTGCGCGTGTCGGTTGCACCTTTAAATGTGCTGATTACTGTAAAAGTAATTAGCGCGTTTTCTCCTTTCCACGAGTCTCCTACGCTGTATAGAATTCAGTCCGTAGAATTATATATAGTTCCCTTGAACGTCCTCGAAATTCAATACTTTCCATCACTCTTATGCATTCTCTCCCAACTTGCTTTCCTCCCTTTTGTCTCAGCCACTTCCGACCTTTATCTCATTTTAATGTCTCCTCAATCCCACCCTTTTTTCCATCAAACATCAAAAGGACATTGAAGCGTATGAACAAAATGTCGGAATGCGAAGTAAATGCTCTATATATTGAGGCCCTAACAAAGAGGCCCTTTGAGCGAAAATCGTAATTTTCAGAGATTCCCAAAATACCAATGGAGAAAGGGTGGGGTATTAATTCATCACTGTTCTTTATGGTCTGCTAGAGAGAAAATTTTCTATTTTGTGCATTCGTTTGCAGCTGGAACGGCTGATGAAAATTTTGAATTCCCCCTCTATTCTAAAGTACAATTAAATGTTAACCTCTTTTCCGCCACTGACCTTGTCAACGGTGCTTAACTAAGGACGCCTTTCCTCTTAAAATTTATTAAAACTGCACGTTACAACTTGAAAATCAAGTGTAAGCAACATTTTTTTATCTTACCTCCATACGACTTTTTATCACAATTCCGCAAGCGATTCCAAATAGTGCTGTTACCTATGTAGAGCTACACGCACCTTCTGATAATTACGTTTCATTTTCCTTCCAATGTAACATTTATCACGTGAGATTTGTGGAAACGGTATCGGTCTTTGTACTTAAAATATGGAAACGTGCTTGTTTATTGTTTCCTTGGGCATGGTATTTAAGGAACTAAAAACCAGAAACTGCCCATCAGAAGATAACTTTCTCTGAGGCTCGCCAAGTAAAGAACCATCTCAGCTATAGAGGTATAGCTTTCAGCTAATTTATAAGTCCGTATCCCTGGGATGAATTTTAATTCACTGAATATACAGCAGCTTTAAATATGGTTTGAATTTGATGATACATCACAAAACTTAAATGTTTTAAAATAATGACACTTTAAAACAATCCATGGCAAACATCTGAAGGATAAGTAGATTAATGTAAAATGATGATTTGACATTTAAATCTTACTGAATCGTAATTTTAAGTCTAAAAACAGATGCTTTTCAGAGCAATCATTTTTGTGATTTGTTATGTATTTTTAGAGAACCTCCAATGTCAAATATACGACTCGAACTTGAAACAGTAAGTAAAGAAAATATTTCTGAATTCTGTGTCACGATTATCATGGGTCTTGGGGAAACAAAGGAGGATACATGTGACATTACTAATTGAAGATATGGAAATCTACGCGGCTGGGAGAATGTCATTTTAGAGTGCGGTAAAACATAAGATGGAGAAACACTGTAAACCGAGTTCTCTGAAACATACAACGGTGATAGCGCTTTATCAAACTAAGTTCCAACGCCAAGGCAACGCAAACACCACAGGTTCCACTCTACCCGTTGGGGGTGCGGAAATCTTACCAAGGGAATACGATGAATAGAGGGTAAATATGTATGTGACGCTGTTAAAGTATTCCAAAATTAAAAGCTGTTTCGTCTAAGTTTCCCTGTAACTCTCACTGGCGTTTTGGTTGATAATGAAGTTAATTTTTCATTATGACAAGTTGAGTATTTCGGCTGATTTACATAGAAAATAGCCAGGGTAAGAGAATCCAAAATATTGGAAACCCCTGGAATGTACTATGATAGGCACGAGTGACGTCTCTCCTATTCAGCACCTGGAAGCCCACCAATGGCCGCTCTTAAGAACTTTTCTGATCTCTCTGCTCTTGGGTGTGATAAAAAACGGATATACTAAAGCACGCATAAACACTAAGAGTTTATTTCACACAACGCCAGATGTTTGACCCAATGTTAATGGAAACCCGAGTTACCCACCTCGCACAGGGCCCACAGTAAGGCAAGTCGAATCTAACCGTACTCTTCCTCCAACTGACACACGCATTTTTTGCTGCAACACGATTCAACGCTCCCCACTTCCCATTTGCCCCTTCATCTCCATTACTTCAGAGAAAGCATGGATGTGAAGCGACCCCTACAACAGCTATAACGAGAAGTCCCCAAAGAGAAAGGCCCCGCTCTACTTTGACATTAATGACTCCAGAATCTTTCTCCCTCACTGGAACCGAACTTGCGATCTTCCATGGAAACCGACATCGAAAATCCAAAACGAGTATTGTTGCGACGATGGACCATTCCGCCGGCAATAACGCTAATCTTCGGCGCCAATCGTGCACGGTGGCTGCAATTCAGCGGGAATAATCTATTCGCGCAGAGATATTCACTCGGATAATTGCGTTGCCACGGTGATGAAAAAGTTAGTAACGAAAGCGTGCTTGATGCGTTTTCGCTCGGCAGACTATTTGAAGGAAAACGTCATACGTTCGTTAATGAACGGCTGTGAGGGAAAGGGTTGAAAGAGTTGCGGAGTCGGTTGCGAAGAGATGTTTCAACTTCTTTCGCAAAAAGTTTCCAATCAATTTTTCTACTGAAGCGAATTTGCTATGTAGACTTCCGGTGATGTTTAAATGTCATGAAAATTGAGAGATGAAATAATACTTAAAACACAGCCATAACCAATTTTATAGCATATAGAACACAAACGAGGGCCTTGCCTGATTTCAAGCATATTTCATAAGATTTAAGATCTTGATATTAGAGCTGAATTGTAATATGAACAATGGAAGCTCGACGTATTTTTTTTAGTTTTTACCCACCAATGTTTCGAAGATTTCATGATCCGAAATACAATTTTGTCAAGAACATTATGTTAAAAAACTAACTTAATGATTTTTTTCCCCCTTTAAAATGAGTATTAGCAAAGATTAATAGCATGAAATAGATGATTGATGTCGCGTAGATAAACAGAAGTTGCAAATATACCGTTTTATTATATTTAATTAAAGGAATAATTAATGACAAATTTTAAATCTGCCAAAATTACTGCCATTTTGTCCTAGAAAAAAATACAACAAAACCATGCTTCTGTATTAAACGCGAAAAATCCTCAGTTCAACAAGAAATAATAACCACGTTATGCTGAAAACTTGTCATAGTGAAAGCGTGTCATAATGAAAGCGTGTCATGGTGAAAGTGTTCCGTTTATAGATTTCACTCAATTATTTTTCTTACACTCTACATCAGAGCATTGGCTAGTAATTTCAGTAAATAAAAACTACGCATTTTTGTTGATCATCCATTACGCAAATGACGTCAAGGCATTCTGTCTTGATGCAAATAATAATCAAACTGATCGGCCATCAAAGATCGAAATTTACTGCTCGACAAGGCTTATCGAAGACCAAGATGTAATTGCTTGAGATAATAGCTGTCAGAAGCCATACCACTACAAGATAAAACAATCACTTTTATGTCATGTTAATTTAGCATAATTTAATTAGCATATTAATGTAGACTAGGGAGCATCTTCAGTTATATTTCCTAGCCTCAAAGTTAATATTTTCCAAGAAATGGGATAACATAAGAAAAAGTATGATAAAAACTATAAAAAGAGTTCACATGCATAAATAAGCGTTGGTGAAGCTTAGAAAAAATGCAATCAAACCGCACAAACTTCCACTAGGGTTGAGTATGTAAAGAAAGGTGCGATTCCATTCAAGGTTATTTTAACCACTTCCCTGACGACGATGAGAATGTATGTCTCAGTAGGGGATTCCCTCCTTAACTCAGGCAAGTTAACTGGTCCTACCAACTATTATCTTCCTTTCCCCACCGAAATTATTTGCTATCTCGAAGCAGTTTCTGTCATGGCAAAATATGTTCAAAATAACTTTTATAACTTCGTTGTTTCCTAATTTACGTAGTTTCGTTAACAGATTACAATTTCGTAAAAAAACTTTATATTCGTGACTTTTCGAAGAGTATTCCGTTTAAAAAATTCGATTTCAAAAAAATCGGACTTTGTTAATAAAAGAACGATAATAGAATCATCGCAAAAGTTGTTATTGTTAATATTTGTGATATTTGAAGCATGCGTCAAGAACGTTACACACATTGTGTAAACGTCATTAATCAAAAATCTTCCTTAAGATTTCAACAGATATCGTTGATGACGTAAAAGTTTTGCAGAGATGTTTCAATAATATTCATTTTGAGAGACGTTAAGTAAATTTTTATTTCGATAAAACCTAGAAGAGAACGATGGATGTTTTGAAACATTGCACCCGAAATTAAATTGGGCGAAAACAATTTATCGGAAAAGAATGAATATTTTCTGGAACTTCAGAATACAACGCGGAAAGTTACAATAGAATATAGCTGCCGCATTTTGTTTATGAGAAAAATAAGATACTATTGAATGCGGAATGTAAAAATCGATAAGAGCAAGAATTCATTATAGAATTTTAATAACGAAAATCACCAATATTCCATTTTTTTATTGTTAGTAATGCAGTGCATTCACCTCCATACCTCCTCAGTTCGATGATTCTCAATTTTCTCCCTTATCTCGTTTACATCCTGGCACCTTTCTTCGGAGTTTCTGCTATTTCTTTTTGCAGTCCTAAGATGATTTCATTGGTTCTTTTCCCCCATTTTATTACGCGTATACTGAGCCGTTTACATTTCTGAAGAGAACTTTTCTTTCTATAGTTTGCAAATTCACCTCTGTTTCAATCTTATTCACCCACTTATTCTGGTTTTATAAAATATACTAAAAAGTAATTTCCTCTACACTAGACTCTCTCTCTCTCTCGTTCTCCAACAATGGCCAAATATGGCCCTCAAAAAGTAGCAACATACTCATTTTAAGCGAAAAATTGCGTTTTACATCGAATGAATTATACGCAAAAAGTAAAAAAATATTATGCAAAGAAAATCTTAACTATCGGAATGGAGATGATCATTTATACGAGGAAAGTGCTTATATTAACGTTACTCCAGGCACAAAAGCCAATTAAAATTCACTAGCCGCGAGCAAGGTAAAATTTACACAGGACTTAGGATGTATTATTTTGAAAGATATTCCATAAAATTGCTTTCGTTGAGGATATCCCCGATGCACTTCATAACGTAATCCTCAATGAAATTACCGAAGGCTTTCCTACAAGGAAGCTTTCGGAAGCAAATCATAAAAGCAAACTCTTAGAGTCTGAGTAAAGTAACCGATATTACACCCCCCGGCCCAGACAAATAAAAACCTAAACTTCCTAAATAAAAAAGATGAATGCAACGATCTCTTTCCAAACTTATTTAAATTTTCGGGACGGAAATGCAATTTCTTAAAATTAAAGACGTGAACGTATACTGAATAAATAAAATTCTCAAATTATAAAGGAAATCAGAAGGTAGCTGAAATATGCAATGACTTGAACCTTAGACCTAAAATATCCACGTCATAATCTGGTGATAGAATGTTTTTAACAATTCTCTTTGAAATATGACTTGGAATATAAAAATGATAAATAAGAATGAACAAAAGTGATCCGAAGATTTGACAACTAAACATATATCTTTTCTTTATAGTCAGACCTTCTTTGCAGGAACACATTGAAGTTTTTCTCATGTAGTTTAAAGTTTATCAATGAAACATTTTTAAGAATGGAATAGAATTTATTTGTTGTTTATATCGTGGGATACACAGTGAATCGTATGGAAAACTAGAGACTCATACGCCCTTAATGTCCTGAAATTTCAGCTTTAGATGTAAATTAAATCATATCAAAATAAATTTTAAAAGTACATACCTTTATTTCTATGTTGATTCGACCCACAAAACACCTAATAATTCTTCAATTTCAGGCATTCCTCAGAAAGCGAAACTTTCAGACACTGTTTTTAAACGAAGTATCTTCTTCAAATCATTATCTTAAATAACAAAGACCTCTCCTTGATCCATCAACCCACCTTTCATCTGAGATGTTCACACACGTCAACAATATTTCTGAGAGCAATGATGATGATCGGAATGTATCCATTTCATTGAGGATGGAATTTGTATGAACGCTTCAGTATCTTGGCCTGTTATTTTAATATAACGTTCAACTGATTTTCGGGACGAGGTAAAAATATATCTAAGTATGTTAAATAAAGGATTCTTTTCTTTCTAGCGTCAAAATCTTGCAAAATGATTGTAATATAATACTTTCTCTTTAACTCATGACATTCAAAGCAGTATATGATTAATTTTCGATTAGGTTCCTTTATCATTTTTACTCGAGAATATGCATTTGAAAAAAAATGAAAAGTTAGGATTAAAATTAATTGCCTGTCGATGTTGATTCAAAACCTTAGAAGGCGTAGCAGACATAAAAATGTATGCTTTGCATTTTGAAGTCTAATGCCGCTTATTTGTTAAATAAGCATTTATACTATTTCCTGCGAACAAAAGTGACGACAATTGTGCAATTAACTTAATAGATAGCTATAGATATTCCTAACGATATTATGAACTGATACAATGCCATAATCGATTATCTATTGATTCTTCCATGCAATTTGTTGATTAATTTTCTTCTTTCCCATTCTTCGTATACTTGTTACTCTTGAATTATGTTTTCAGTTATTCCTTCGATATTTGTTTTATTGAATTAGGTTTTCGTTATATTTTACTAAAAATTGCGAGTTCCCTTCCTTCTCTGCGGTATTTTCCTTTATCGTCGGTTTTATTTTAGTCAGTCCTCAGTTGTGTGGATATTTTCCAACTCTCAACTACTATTTACATTAACTCATAAAATATATTAAAGCTGCATGCGAGGTTATGTGGAAAAGATGATGTCAACCTAACATAATGATTATGGCAAAATCGAGGTTCCACGTGTACATTGTATACGCAGAAATCGGTAATGTTGAGCGAAAATTGCATTAATCAGTTTATATACGAAATAGACCTGTTCATTGGTGTGTTAAGTAATTCCTAGAATCCCCAATTAAAGTTAAACATTGATATAAATGTGTCCATTAAGAGATATTAAGTGCCTTATAATCAGAGCAGTGCCGTGTTCCTCGGAAAAGTACTATTTTCTGAAGAAACACGGTTCTCAGAAATTGAAGATTAAGGTTGTTTTTACCGTAGGCAAATATATCCTTCTAAGTCTACGCTGCACGAGTATCTCGGCACTAAATTCAAAGTTATTTCTCTTAAGACCTTCTCGAGTTTATCGATCTCCTTCGAACTAGAACCGGATTCTGTGAACGTATTTTTGGAATCGTCAAAAAGAATTTATGAAATTTTTCATTTATATTTCCTAGAAATCAAACAGGCAACCGGAACTTGCTAAAACGAAAAATCGGGATTCAATTTATTCCCGTAACCTTCCTTCCTCTTGAGAGCGCCAGCGGGAGAAACAGAAAGCTGAGCTTGTGTAAGATATTCGTAGAGCCTGAAAATAGGAGATATGAGAAATAAATGGGACTACGCAGTGCGCATTCGGAAAACTATGAAAAACGCTACCGGAGGATTTTAAAGGGAAAATAGCTATCCTGTTTTCCTTGCGCTTTGGGCTATCTCTCCTAACTCCATGTATCACGCGATGAGAGGAAAAAATAATATACATGTTACGAGAAAAAGGGAAAGCGTTGCTTGAAATAATAGGTGCTCGGGAACGAGCCCTTAAATAATTACAAACCTTTTATCGTCGAAGATTTATGTCGAAAATCCCTCAAGGGGGGACTGCCTTATAAAATGTCGGGGGTTTTTCTCGGAAAAGCGTTCCGCTGACGTGAGCGAATTTCTTCAACCTTGAAGCACCTTGATTTCGATGATAGATTCCGCATTTGACATAAGTGTATTTGAGATAATAGAATTGCTCGGATAGGAATCGTTGCTAAACTGAATAATAGATTATAGAAGAAGCTTTCCATAAAAATGGAGCGGGGATTTCCTTTTTCTTTACTGTTTGCTTCTTTAAGAATTACTCGACAGGATGTTGACACCCTCCACCATACTGTTACGTAATTAAAGTAAGAAAAAGGCTGGAGCCCCACGTCGTCCCAATAAAATGATGGAGTAATATATCATACGAATTTAAAACTGCGTAAGATAACCCGAGATATATGGCAATAAAAAGGAGGAGGAAACGGGTGGAAGACAGCTGGAGTCGTCATGGAGACAAGAGTGCTAATAAGAAATAAATTATAATTGGACAGTGAAATTGATGATAATTTTATTGCCATATTGTACGACTCAATAAACTATAAGTTTTCAACATTAATATGAAAAAGTATGACCTCCGTGCATTATCCTAATTTAAAGATTTTAGTCAGAAATCGGTTATATTCTACACGATTTTCATAGATCACTGACACCGCATCATGAGTAGAAATGTCATATCAGCTTTATGCAAAATATGCAGCATATGAAATAGTTAAAAAAAAAAACTTTTTAATTCTGCTAAACTATGAATTTTTTAAATGTTCGGGATTGACAGCCAGTTAATATACTATCGTTTTTTGAAACTGCACAAAATATATAAACGACAGCATATGAATATATCAGAAGGCTTATGATTTAAATCCACATCTTATCTGTAATCGTTGGTAATATTGTTGCCCATAATTACTTCCCTAGAGTAACTCTCTATGATACGCAACGTTTTATTGTAGAGCCACTATGTTAATGTTTGTCACGACCCAAATAATTTATATCTTCTACCATGTAGATGACAAATAGAGCTATGGTACATGACAATGTTAGTTATAAAACTTTCGTCTGCAGTGCATGAATCAGCACTTTTATTCATCCACTACCTACGAGATATGTTGCGAACTTCTGCGCGAGAATTTGGAAATTGACGTTTCATTTTTATTCCTTCAGTAATTTAAAATAGCCTTAAATTATTTGTACTGCTCGTGGATGGATCAATCGAAGATGATTCATTACTGTACGTAATGTCAGCGATATACATTTCGAAAATAAGATGATATCTTAGCGTATTTAGGTACATGAAGCATGTATTTTCACCGACCATTGCGTATGTGGACATTTTCCATATCGGCTTATGATTTCCTATTATATAAAAACATGCGTTTATTTTGTTTGCGTCACCATGATTTATGGATTTTAAAAGAGATTCACGTACATCACATCCGTTCAGAATCAACATTTAACGGTAGCCTCCGATCACACTGACTTCACAACATCATTACATTCTAAATCTATATCCGTATAGCGCCTCCTAATTACGAATCCTCCGCAATGGAGCAAATCCTCCTAATAGAGCAATATCCTCAGCGGTGTATCAAATGAAACCGCGAAGGCAAAATGAGAGATTTAGATCCTCTGTGTTAATTTTTCAAACGCAATAATAAGCGATTTACAGTCTCAGTAATGCAAAAACCCGAAGGAGAAGGGATTCAATTCACTAAAATCGACATCCGCTTTGTTTGCACAACTGGTTTTGAAATCACTTTACGGCTTTGTTCCAAATCAGCTGTATTACGACCCAATTAATTAGCACGTAGATGAAAGAACCAGAATTCTGCCAAATCTGGTTCAAATCCACTTTAGAAGACGGGAATTCGATATCCAAAACTCAACCTCAACTAATGAAATTATATCCGCTCTAATGGACTCTGCTAAACTAAATTTTGGCGAATACAAACAATTACGCGAGTTACGGGAGCGTTAAGTAAATTACAACCATGCGATTCGGATGGATAATCCTCAAAGGATATTAAGGAAGATCGGATTTTGACGAAGAAGAAGATGTTGAATGATATTCCTAATCGTTTGTTAAAATATACACTCATAACATTCCATTTCCAACTAAGTATATTTGAAAGTAAAAGCTTCTGTAAAAGTAATAGCGTAATATTAACACGTGTGCCACGTTTTAATTTCCTAAGACTTCAATTACAGCCATAATTAAACATGTTTCTCAGGATCCAGCTGCAAACATGTCTCATTAAAAATTTGCTCATGATTATTAAATTCTGTTGGAGAAAAGGCAGTGGAGTAGAACAAAAATGGCAAATTACAATGTTTGTATATATATACGTGTACATTGTATACGCAGAAATCGGTAATGTTGAGCGAAAATTGCANAGGAACTACTATAGATTTCCCTTTTATGAGTTATAAAAGTCCTATGATTCAGAATTAGGTTGACTTTCAGGATTTGAAATTTTTAATGTATCTGTATTGGAAATAAGATGATAATTGGTTTAAATTTCAACGGTTTAACATCTTCACAAACTAGCTTTCTATGATATATAGCTGAATTCAAACTAAATGATCATAGAAAATAATGAATGATGAGATGAAGCAGTCTACAAATTCAGCAGCCAGAGGGTTGATTGGGCCCTTAAACTATCTATACCTACCAATATAATATACCTTCTATCACCACCTACCAATGAGCTCACTAAGAATGATGAGGATTGCGGTATCGCCATTTGTCATTGCCTTTCTATATTAGAAAGAACAATAAAAGGTGAACAATCCAAGAAAAGGAACTATGCATAGCAATTTTTATTATATCGAATGAGTGATTTTGAAAAATGAATGCCATCCACCGGATTCATCCACACCTCGGTAACTTTTGTAACATCTCTCATGTCAAGAGAATGAGGCAAAATTATTGGAAGGATTCCTCTTTTGTGAACCAAAAGGCAAACATAAAAGCAGTCCATACATCATAATTTTTACTGCGGCGACGACGCTACACTATAAAGATATTAAAATAGATTTATACGTAAAGTCTCCAAAAGTTACAAAATAATGAGGACGAAGATTCCAAGATTTATTTCTCCGAAGATATTAAAATTGATGGAGATCTATACGCAGCAATTCCTCTTAAGAACCCGTATTATTTTACCAGTCTACAAACTTCGAGAATTATTATTTATTTACATTTTCATTATACATTACCGTTGCAGTTAGACTCTCAGTCAGGTGGCGACGTTAACTTACACTAATGTGACAACTAATACAACAATAAAACTAATTGGAATAACTAATACAATATACAATAATTAATACAAACAATCTTTCTGTCTTACATACATATCTACCAAAAATTTGTTATACACAACATCTTTGCCTATCGTTATTTATAAACTACTCTATTATTTTATATACAATTTAAACAGCTATGAGTTATACAATTTAATAGAAATCTCCGAAGTAACGATACAATTGATATATTCAACCAATGAGTACACACATAATATATATCATAACAAAATATTAAGCTTTAACTTCAAAATACATACAATACTTAGACTTGAGAACTATCCTCGCACATCCTTAGCCCTTTTCACTATTAATCATTTAAGAACTTTCAGGATTCCTAATAGACCTTCACGGCTACCGTGAATTAAATGGAGATAACGCTATTAGATGAGAGTGCGTAGTAGAAGAAATGTGACAATCTCGCAAGCTTAACAAAGAACAAACGAAGCTAGATCCATATATTATCCGCGCCACGAGTCGCGGATTGGATTGTAGATGACAACTCGCCTTGGGCACAAGAAGTCACGAGGGAGTGTTTAAACCAAGAGAGTGATTACTCTTTCTCAGAGGGCGTTAAGGGAGCTAAAATAAACCCACTACCTTCATCTTTTTCCTCTAAATATGAGTAAAGTGACGCGGAATACGTGACGCTACCGTGCACACAGAGAGAGGCGGGTAATTTCCAGAGCGGAATGGTGCAGCTCACGAGGAAGTTAAATGCGCCGAGGCATCACCGTGATGTTCGCTAAATAATTTTCCCCATTATCACCACAGGGCTTCGTGAACACGAGAGATATGATAATTGTCTCGCAGTTATGTGAGAATGAGTTTGTGGTAACGACCGTATTAACCGAAGCCTTTTTAAACTTCTAATTAAGCAAAAAGGATCGCCACGAACCGGCATGTAATCGAATTAAAAGAACAAGCGTGTATTAAACGATTAATATTTCATGGGGTGATGGTCAAAGCTTAATTGAGGTTCTTCCTATTAAAATTAATTTCTTTCCATATTATTTGTTACAAATTGATTGGGGTTTCCTCGGAAGGCTTATGATTTAAATCCACATCTTATCTGTAATCGTTGGTAATATTGTTGCCCATAATTACTTCCCTAGAGTAACTCTCTATGATACGCAACGTTTTATTGTAGAGCCACTATGTTAATGTTTGTCACGACCCAAATAATTTATATCTTCTACCATGTAGATGACAAATAGAGCTATGGTACATGACAATGTTAGTTATAAAACTTTCGTCTGCAGTGCATGAATCAGCACTTTTATTCATCCACTACCTACGAGATATGTTGCGAACTTCTGCGCGAGAATTTGGAAATTGACGTTTCATTTTTATTCCTTCAGTAATTTAAAATAGCCTTAAATTATTTGTACTGCTTGTGGATAGATCAATCGAAGATGATTCATTACTGTACGTATTATCAGCGAGATACATTTCGAAAATAAGATGATATCTTAGCGTATTTAGGTACATGAAGCATGTATATTCACCGACCATTGCGTATGTGGACATTTTCCATATCGGATTATGATTTCCTATTATATAAAACATGCGTTTATTTTGTTTACGTCACCATGATTTATTGATTTTAAAAGAGATTCACGTACATCACATCGGTTCAGAATCAACGTTTAACGGTAGCCTCCGATCACACTGACTTCACAACATCATTACATTCTAAATCTATATCCGTATAGCGCCTCCTAATTACGAATCCTCCGCAATGGAGCAAATCCTCCTAATAGAGCAATATCCTCAGCGGTGTATCAAATGAAACCGCGAAGGCAAAATGAGAGATTTAGATCCTCTGTGTTAATTTTNCTTAGTCGGGATCTCAAAGAAAAACGAGAAACCTGACAGAAATTAAAGAAAATTGGCATTCAATCACGAACAGCAGTGATCCGTAGCAAGTAGAATACTATCACGAAGAATATCACTATCGCCTCTCGAGTTTGTGACTCTCTTTTGATGAGATTGACAGTTTTTGTTTGAGTGGATAGCAGTCCCTTCAACAAAACAGCTGCTTTAAATTATTAAAACGAATGAGACCTAAGAATAGATAAATATTTAAGTTATCAAAATGTATTTTTACAGTAATCGAGGAAGATGTTAATGTATGTGCTGACCTCTTGTTCGATTCGATTACTCATTAAATAATTCGCGAGAAGCGAAAGACGTTGTTGGATATGGTTACGGACATTAGGAGAGGGACGATTAACGGGCGTCTCTGCATACATAACTTATCGAATAAAAGAATAGAAATTCAAATGAGGAGACAAAAATCAATAACCTTGGAAGATTTGAGAACGAAATAAATTCGTAGTAAGATCAAAGCAGAAACAAAATCGAAAGAATCCGGATCGCGGCTGGCAATAAATAACACAGTTTAGAAAAAAAACTAAATATACGTAAGAATTACCATTTTTATAAGTTATTCAATGGCTTATTAGCTTAAATGAGCAAATAAAGTACTTTAAATGTAAGTATTTAAGGTATAAAGGTTGAACTAGACAGGATTACAAAATGTTACCGGCTAAGAGTTTCAATATTGAAGGGAAAAAAGGAAACTTTTAGTTTCAAATTAGCAAACTAAAAATTATCTGATGCTTAGTTTGGATATATAGTTGCAAATTCTTCGATGCAATAAGCTAAAGCGTCAATAAGGTAAGATAAGTTTAGAAATAATAAGAGAAATTAAGTATAATAAACAGTAATAATGGTTAAGCAATGATACCGCTATGATATGCAAAACGGCATTAACATTCGCGATGGATTCGTGCTCGATCGTCTCATGAATTTGTGTTTACATTTCTTCTCCTGCTACGTATGACCTCAAAATCTGCCATGAGTATTTACGCAGTAAATAGCAATGGGAATAAGGCCGCACAGCTTTTAAATCGTAGGTTAAATTATTACAGTGTATGCAAATACATTAATACAAGAAATTAAGAGCTAATATAAGGCAAGAAAACATGGAAATACTTTTATTTAAACATATCCAGAGCTACGTACTTAAATTGAACCAGTAATACTATTTAAAGCACATTGCTTCGAAAATGTTCAATACAAATGTTGTGCTACGCTGCGTTAAGACGAATTCGCGAGCTTTGATTTCGCTAATGTTAATATAACTCTGAGCTCTAGGATTTGAATCAAAGTAACAACTTCCAATCTCCCAAGAGAATACTCAAGGAGTTTTTTCAGCAGTCATTTCCAGAATTTAATTTTACACACTGTTCGCCAGTCTAATTTAGGAAGACCTATCCAAGATCGTGGTTCATGAATTTGGTAAGTTAAAGTGGTAAAATGTTTAAGAAATCCGGAAGACTAAAGGGAAAAGATGTCAAGGCGAGAAAATGGAATGGACGGTAAATAGCTTGCGGACGAAGGAGCACGTATGTTCGGAAATGGACGCAGAAGACATGCGATGAGCGCGAATGGAAAAATAATGCGAAGGAGACGGCGTTCGTGACAAAGTGGCCCTCGTGCGCACGATAAAGATTGCACCAGGACGTAAGCATTATTCCTCGAATAGGAGTTGAGAGTTTTCAGTCCAGCGTTGTGTTTCAATTAACCTCCAAGCAGAAATAACGTAGAGCAAAGGAAGCCCCGTGAAAAATCATGACGCTCATCGTGTATTTAAAATCGTCTTTCAGGTTAATGGAGATAATAGATGAATATGTGAGAATAATTTTCATTTAGTAAAGAAATGTATATCCGCATGGTCAATAAATGATACGGTTTTATAATGAGAGCATATGGGGATGTTTCAGAAAGGTGTTAGCACATCAATAAGGAAAAAATAACGAAGTTAAAAGATTTAAAGAATATCACAAAAATTATATATGGATAGCACAAATGCAATGAGTACATTGCAGTTAATTAATGTTAGCGATTGTGTGAACCATGATTATAAGGAAAATGTTCAATTCTCAAGGACAAACAATACAGACAGGGACTAGAACCCAGATCTTTCACTTGCCGTGCTAACCAACTGTACTGCCTCAACAGGACATTTAGAAATTAACTTTAGGGAAAACATAGTCAAGGGCACGTGGACCACTGAGATAGGCGGTATCGTCCTCGAAAAAATGTAAAATAATGAAAAATTACTTAAAATAGTTGATTTGAGAAGGTGTGTGGGAATGATGGATGAAAGAAAGAACCATGAGCTCTAAATTCCATTAATTTCAATTTGAAATAATAAAAAGAAATAGCTCTTCAGGAAAATTTTTATCGTTCATAAAATTAGGACGTAGTTAGCGGAAAACATACGAGTACTGCAGGTGGGCCCAATGAATAAAACCATCAATAACATTCAATGAGAAGTGTCCAAAATCAATACCATTATTCAGCATCGCCCATAGCTCAGTATATTTCAAACTCTATTATTTTAAATTTCGTGCGATACGTAATTCTAATTTGAAGTTCCGTGTAAATATTAATTTAACATCATACGTAGATGGAAAACATCTATTAAATGAGTTGAAATACATGAAACTGCCTCTAAGCAATTCCTCGTAGGTTAATGAGATTTGAGGTAAAAAAATGTGTCCTCGGTTATTTTGCAACTTCCATGAACCCCAAAGCGTTTAGTTGTGGGAAGAAATAGCATAATCCAAATTCAAGTGAACCAAACCATTTGCGCTTGTTTTTGACAACCTCAATGAATACTCAGCGACCATTTTCTCGCATGCGTCGAAGTAAGTCATTTTCCAAAGGGAGAAAACGCCATCAAACCTTTCGGACCTTACGAAAACCAATTTCTCATCTCTAAGACAGAGAAAAAAATACGAACGTTGAGATTACTGACTAAATCTGACAAATTTCGATCGCTGCAGCTGTGGAGTCATGACCTTTATGCCGCGGAATATGCCGAGTAGCCAATCCCTGAGAATTCAGCTTAGTGGTTATCCCTTCCCGCGCCAAATGAGCGCATGCTGTGACATACGCCCACTCTCCCTTTTCCTTTACAGGAATCTTCAGGCGACCCACCATCTTTCGAGGTCACGCGTGCCATCGACTCCTTAACCTTCTTATCTCATACACGTGCGGGCCCTTGCGACTCATGGGGTCATCACCTAACAAACTGGCAACAATTTTCCATTCTCACTTCTCAAATGGATTCAAAGGCATAACGGCGTGCAGAGGGAAAGAGGCAGATATGAAGGTTATCAGTGAGAATGGAATAAATAATTCACGAAGCGACTTCCGGCAGTTATATAAATGTTCGCCATAGTCCCCATAGATGCCTAAAAGGAATATGAAAGTCTACCCAAATAAATGCGCTCATATCAACTTCAAGATAGACTTCCTTCAAAACAACTCTTTCGCCCCCAAAATAAGTAAGAAACTCAATCCCCACCAACAATAATCACAAAGTCCATCTGGACAGCCACCTCAGTCGGAAAAATCACGCTCGATTTACACTACAATCACCCAGTTGCTCCAGTGGGGCCCAGCCGACCAGTGTACTAACCACTTCACCACTGAGGTCGGCAAAATTCACAGCAACGAATACTCATTAAAAAGTTTTATTTAAACCTGAAAATTAAGTAGGATATACTCCTAAAACTTAAATTGACAAATTATAATCAAAGTTGACGATACACGGGATTTAATAACGATGGCATTAAATAAAGGTAATTTCTCGTATCAATTAAATGCATAAACAATGAGAGCAAATGGCAGTATAAGAATGAATAAATAAAACAAAAAAATAATAAATGCATTCTAAATAGCAATTCTGAAAAAGCAAAAGTTTATGTTCTGCAACATAGGATAACATAAAGTTGATACAGCAATAAGCAAATCCCAAAAATTGTCAATAACCTCCATCGAATAGAAAATCTACAGATTTGTTGCTAAAAGCTTGCACATCTTATAGAAATAACTTCTTAATAACGAAGAGGTCCCCTCTAAATTCCACAACGAATGAAGACATCAAACGACGGAAACCCACCTAAAAAACGTTACCGTGTGTTGCGACCTCGAGGAATAAAAAAGAAGAAAGGGCACATTGCCAGTGGAGCAGTGAAGACTTCGGCTTTAGCTCGAGAGTGAATGAGATACAGAGAGAGAGAGAGAGTACTAATCGACCATATGCGGGCAAAAAACAATACACGCTCGCTGCATTGCTTTTACGACAGGAGTATTTGGCACGCTCGGATTGGAACGGGCGGTTGTTCGTTTGAAGCCTTGCCAAAGGTCCCCGAGGACATCGGAAACTCTGCGAGAATCTTCCATCGGCCAAACGAAAGCGGCCGAGTCAAAACTGACGTTGTATACTTTTCGGGCGTGATTTACAGAAGCTACGAGAGTGTTTCAGCACATCCCACCATGATAAACGCGGAAGGATATGGGCACTCGGCATAAAACGAGACCGTTTTACGGAACCTATCCTTCTGATACAGGCATTCCGAAGCCATACGTCACGCCATAAATCTCCACGGCCACGGAAAATTTAAGGCGTTCCTTTCCCGAGTTGGAGCTATTTACTTACGGAATGTGTGTAGTTTTCGTCCCATGTGGGAGATTCTGGAGGAAGTTGGGTTAAAAAGTCGAATGCAGGCCAGAATACTAACGAAAGTCTATTTTTAGGCAGATAAGGGTTCATTAATTAATCTTCCACTTTTTAATTTTCTGTCTATCAGTTTGGCTGGGTAATAGAACATTAAATTCAGCTATATGTTTGCTGTAATGATAATTTATCAATGCCTTTAAAATAACTAAATGGCATCTTAAATGATAATTTAGAAAATATTCATTTCTAAAACTTATATGTAAAAATAAAGAGATATTTGTGAATATGTCTGAGGACTGCGTATTTTTTGCATAAAAAATTAGCAAATTTTATACTTTTCATAAAATTAAACTACTCTATTTCTTGTCTCGATATATTTTGAGATTGGTAATATTAATACATGAACTATTATGTAATACTTAAGGAAAATTTCTCGATAAATTGCTTGTAATAGTTATAAGAACACCATGTAATACTTTAATATTATTTGTAATACATACGTAGAATACTGAATACCATCATAGTATTACAGACATTAATAATTAGAAAATAAAGAAAATGTTTTCATCGTCTCGCTAATTTGCTTTACGAAGAAAAACTACCAACAGTCAATCCTTCAATAGTAGATACATGCCTCCGTAAGTTAATGACGATTTCTATTTTCTAATAGATATTTGATAACTTACGATATTTATTTTTCATATTTCCCAAGAATTTCACGATTTGACTTCCAAGAAAAACGGATTTTTCTCATTACGAATCCGTTCTTGGAAAGTATGATGCAGCATATTAGTTATATTACGTAATACGGTACCAGTCACCAATTAAAAAACACCATTACAGCATTCGCGATATGATAATGAGTTCTTTTCAAAATTTAGCAAACTTCGTCGTTTCACATGAGTTGGATTTGTCTTTCATTGAGACTACATAATTTATTGGTAATAACCATTTTAAAGGTATTACGATAAAAAATAATTGAATCTTTTTATAGGCAAAATATTTTAGGCTATGACAACAAACTCTCATTTCTACAATAATATTTTCGTGCTGAAACAAAACATTTTTGGGAAAGAAGTACATTTTGGTAACTACTCTAGCTACAATCATCCTAAAATGCAATTCTTGCCTTCTTTATTGCCGTTTGCTTACACAAGCATAGATTGAAAGTTGCGTCGCTAAAATCTATGCAACGATGAGATTTCTCGAGGTCATAATTGGTGCCTTAAAAGCCTCGTTTCCGGGCCTAATTTTGGAAATTACTCTCTCCCGCGGCGCGTTCAAATACATCATCAACCTGTCATCGGATCCATCCGATCAAAATCCACCTCGAGACGATTCCCGTCATGCATAGTAATCGCATCAGGACTTTAATGATGTCTTCACGTCAAAACGAACGTTCTCATTACTGCAACATCCAATCATGAGCACCCTAATATTTGATAGATGCAGAGAATACGAGTTGAGATAACATTTTGGTTGAAATTGCTCAAAGTTCATAAACGTACGCTTAACTCATCGCCTTTTCTAGCTCCATAAATACCCCATTACCTAACAGTAATGCAATGTATCTAAATTCCCTCTCGTGATTATACGATCACTCAAGGTGTTATTAGGCTAAAGAAAATCGCCCGATTATAATTTAAGTACCAAGGCTCTAGAAGTTTCATTGCATCACTACATTACAAGCGTTACAAAATTGCCAAATACCTTCCATTGACAGTATGAACTCTTACTCAGTCACAAATATTAGTAATATTGAAACGCCATTCAAAATATTTTATTTTACTGTGAAAGAGATACGATACTATTCTAATTAATGCAGCATCGAAGGGAATTTTCTAAGTACGGAAAGTTGTGTTGATTCACATTCGAAAAACGTTTTTAGAATTTTTAACCATTAATATTATTACCAAATTACTATTGTAAAATTAGAACCATTAAAACTGACTTTAAATTAATCGACTTTAATTAACCGACCTGAAAAAACATAACTTCATATAAATTCAAAAAAATGAATTTGCGCCATGAAACTTATTTTGAAGCATTGAAAACTATCAAATTTTATAATTATGTAAAAATGTAATAATGTCATAATGATTAATTTTAACTCATAGCTTTCTTCTTATAGCTTTTTAATACGTGAATACTATTGCAAATCTTTTTAACGTTTAACTTATAAATGTGTTATCTAATGGATAGCTCTATAATATGTTACTTGTAAATCCCAAATTATATATGTAATGCATTACTTACGGGAGGTTTCTGGAGGGGTTTCCCTCCCGTCTAAGGACGAGGGAATTATTATCAAAATTAGTTTCATGTTAGATTCCCCTCCAACGTTGCCATCTGGCCAGAAAGCCAAATCGTACCGCATTTGCATTTAAATAACAAAAAGTAATCAAAAGAAAAAAACATACGTTAAATTTTTCTACTTACAAATAAAAGGAAATGGAAATACAAATATTGTTACCTTTGAATCCACTTTTCCTGATACTAAAGTTATACTTCAGGAACTCATATTTTTTATACTTTCTGCAGTTTTTTTTTAAGTTCAGCTTGCTTGCCTGGCTTAATTCTTAACGCCAACTTTATTCTTATGTTCAACAAATGACCACTTAAATGCGAGGAAATTGTAAATATACTATTCTCGTTACATACCGCAAGGAAAATATAAGTACACAGAACAAATATGAACAATGAAGGTTGACATTAACATTAAAATCCCTTTGAATATGCGTAACGTCTTCCAACAATGTTCCATTGTGCCAAGGCTTCCAAGTTAGACGTCACTCCTTATGTTTTCCTGCATTCGACCCCTGCAGTACAAAAGCCCCTCCACCGCAATTATCTCAAACTGCGATGGATCCGGAGCCATTCCAAGCTTCCATAACGGGACGAAGATCGCCTTAACTACCGTCTCCCATCTCCTACGGAGATGTGTTATGGTCCGGACCTCTCTTAGTACTACAATGAGGAAGTTCTGGAGCACAACAATGGATAGTTACGCCGTGGTGTAGGATTTCTGGAATCTGATGAGGAATATGGACACTGATGGCGCCACAAGTGCAGAAACGGAATGTAATACGATATACAACGAATCTTCCAACCCTATGACAATTACGTTATAGAGTCAAAAGTGAATGAGGTTACGGTCTAAGCATGAAGACGACATTATTCCCAAAATTGTTCTGGTATCTAGGGCAGATGGACTCAAGCTTTGAAATATTAATGTAAAAACGTCCACTAGAAGTAGAAACGATGATATATGACAGTAATTAAATTCGATATACCATTCCGCTCGGACCTCTCGAATTACTCAATAATATGTTTTATGTTGCATGGAATAATACGTTACTCCATAATGTTTTCAAAAAATTGGTTTTTACTCTCATAATTTTATTTTGAGTCAAGTTTCGGCCGTCTGTCAATACTCAGTTAAAAACTACAACTGACATTTATTAAAAATTTTAATCTGTATGTTTAGTTCAATTACAATTGACATTACACGAAGAACGGTCAAGGCATATGGGTAAAAAAACGACATACATTATTCCATTTTCGTTTTTTCTATATGCGATGTTATAAAGATAAAGCGTAAAGATCGACACATATTTTTACGTTTGAGTAGCGAATATACAATGTTCAGCAGGAAATACCGTAATTCCGTAGTACCAAAGAAAAATATATAAAAACATACTGGCTGAAGTACGGATGAATCAGCGTTGCTATGTTTCCTTAAATACATCAAAATACAAGTCATAATAAGAGTTAATAGAATTTATTTCCTAGTTATGCGATTGCTCTCTTAAAATAAAAAAACTACGCGACACAATAAGAACATGTTGGAATATTTTTCAAAACACATCATTCGAAAGTAAATTGCGGATAGAGTTGCAAGGCATATGGTACCTGTTTAAATTTTTTTGATTGATTTTGATCCCAGAAATAACTCGAAGAAAGCATGAGCTATTTAGAAATTCTATTCACTTGAAAACCTATTCGCCAGAAGCTCAATATGAAAAATAAGATCAACGCGGAATCCGGGTTATGGAACTCACTTAAGAAACAATTCCGACAAAAAAACTGTAAAAACACTTTCCACCAAAGCTTTAGAGGTTCCAAGCAGCGTTCGTCAAATATCCATTCACCAAGAGAGAGTATTAACATCAGATTGGAAAACGGCAGCTTTTCCATTACCAAGAAGTGAGCCTTTTGAGTGACAAGTACAGAATGAATATGAAACATTTTCTATAAATAATGGCAGTTACGGATGCTTACAGGTTAAAAACTACAGTTCAGATTCGTATCAATTACTTAATAAAATATTTTGTAGGATGAAATTACTAGCATTTGTAAACCCTGCGACAAAAATTCAATGTTTATCAGTATTTCAGCTTTCAGAAGAGTCCTACATGTTCATATAGATTTATGCTACCTATTCTACGTAAAATGTTGTATTTCAGAACTTTACAAAGACATATTCCTCGCAATAAATGGTTCCGGTAACTTTATTTCCGTATAGGCTACAATACATGACCACCATCAGTGAAAATGAAAGAAAATATCGCAAATACCAATATTTTGAAATCTATTTCCTTATCTACATTTTACGATCTCACCCGATCGGAGATTTGAAAAAAGTATCTCAAGATGTTTAACATAGTTTAACTTTTCAACGGTATATTTTACAAAATCAATTGAATCCAAAACTACCAGACATAAATAATAGCGTTTGATCGTTTTGCACACTCCTCGAAAACTTATAGACGAACGCTAAAATTGATAATAAGTATCAACGTCTAATTTACCATAAAAAATTACGTTTTAGACGTTATAACTTCTGTTTGAATTTAATAGCAAATAAATGACAAAAGTAAATTCGGTTTAAACTTGTTTTAACTATGTTCTATTTAAATTTTTAAATGCAAATCGAAAGTATATCAATCGTAAATAGAAACTAAACCAATGTAATTTTTCTTAAGCAATAGACAAGCAATTCTGCTACAATCCCTAACAAAATTCTGATATTACTGAACGAATAAATAGCTCTTTCTTGAGGAATTTACGCCCAAGGTTTTCGAAAAGGAGTGCAGACGAAGATAAGCCATAAGGTTCATTCGCCAGTGGCGACTTCAGCATATAGTATAGACACGTACGAAGCTAAAGGACGGTCAAGAAAAATGCCGGATCGTCTTCCAGAAAATAAGAGAAAGGGATTTCACAGCCGCTACCTAAGCCTTTGCAATGACTCGGAAAAGATTTCCAGCGATCGTAGGAAAGCAAAATATTCGACCTACATTCACGGGCGTCAAAATAACTCCGAGAACTCGTATCTGCACAGGCTTTATGCCATTCATCTAGACGTCTACCAGATCACAAGCAGTCGGGAAGATTTTCCAAAAATGGGATGTTCTAAAATACTGTGAAGGTATTTGGAATCTTCAGCCGTATACTTCGATTTCAAAGGCTACCTTACATTCCAATAACATCCTGCGATGAATGAGACCTTTTTTTTAAATAAATACTAGAACATCACGCTATATTAATAATGCGAAACGATTCATCCTAATTCGTTCTAAAGAGAATATTCTGATTTAATGACCTGAATCTGTTATTTTGTAAAAATGTCATAATGATTAATTTTAACTCATAGCTTTCTTCTTATAGCTTTTTAATACATGAATACTATTGCAAATCTTTTTTAACGTTTAACTTATAAATGTGTTATCCAATGGATAGCTCTATAATATGTTACTTGTAATTCCTAAATTATATTGGCAATGCATTACTTACGGGAGGTTTCTGGAGGGGTTTCCCTCCCGTCTAAGGATGAGGGAATTATTATCAAAATTAGTTTCATGTTAGATTCCCCTCCAACGTTGCCATCTGGCCAGAAAGCCAAATCGTACCGCATTTGCATTTAAATAACAAAAAGTAATCAAAAGAAAAAAACATACGTTAAAATTTTTCTACTTAAAAATAAAAGGAAATTGAAATACAAATATTGCTACCTTTGAATCTACTTTTCCTGATACTAAAGTTATACTTCAGGAACTCATATTTTTTATACTTTCTGCAGTTTTTTTTTAAGTTCAGCTTGCTTGCCTGGCTTAATTCTTAACGCCAACTTTATTCTTATGNACAGAAAAAAATAGGTAAAAAGGATCAAGAGGGAGATAAACGGCAACGGAGAGTATATCAAATTTTTGCATAAGGCTTTGGCTACATAAATTCCTTATCATTACCTGAATAATAATTTACTTACTTCCAAAGGGTATTAAATTTGATAGCCCTGAGATAGAAGGTACAGTATGGTTTCTAATCTTAATTAGTCCCTAGATGACTTAATCTTTAAATGCTTTTAATGCATAAATCATATTATGATTTAATAATTTTGCATTATTAATACTATGTACATCATGTAATAGTAACCCTAATATGCTTAGTGAGTTAACATTAAATTATGTATCAGTAACTCTATTAGCTCACGATGTTACGTGCCCTTAAATATATGGTTTGATTCCTTTTAATTTTTATGATTTCTCGTTGAAGTACGTAGCCATTGATTTTTGTACGGATACAATTGAAATCCGATCAAGAGAAAGAATTCCACTGCAAATAGATTTAAGCTCACCCATAAGGTGAGTAAAAGGAAGAAATGAGCAGTCGAGGAATTCACTGAAACAAGAGGCATTTAAAATAGGCTCTGAATACCAGCGATGCTTAAAAATAAAAATTCAGACATTAATCCCAAATTAATGAGTGTTCCTAAGAGAGGAAAATTCGCCGAATTCTCGAATGCAAAAGGAATTTGCACCTAATAAATTTTTTCGCTTTTCTATCTTTAAGGAGAAAACCTTGATAAAAGCTACGGTTTGGATGCATGAAACCATTTGTGAAAAACATTGATTGGGTAAATTAAGTATATTTCCCTCTGTTTTCTGGACGATAATTTTAATCGAATAGGGAGATGATTACTGGTGAATTAGGAGAATGTCAAGCATTATTCTTGATAACTACATAAAAATAGCATGAACATACGGTTTTCACAATAACTTTTAAAGCAAAACAAGCAGAAACTATGAATAATTTTAATTTATTAACACCCAAGTATAAATAATCTACGAACATCTAGGACATAATGAACCAAAAATGCGATTAACTTATATTATATCGCATCAAACGAACGTTTTTGCGTGAAAACTTTAGTAGGTTAACCCACACAATTTAATGCGATAATAAATCACTTATTATTTAATACACGCACCAATATATTTATCATTTAAATTCTAAACCTTGAAATCATCACTTATGGGGTCGGTAGATGATTTTGGATGGTTGGATTATAAGGGTGAATTTGGTTTTGGTGCTGATTTTCTATGGCTGAATGCCCTTCTTGACTCCAACCCAATCCGAAACCTTGGGGTCGGAGCGCTAGAACGCTAACAATTCAGCGGCAGCGGATAGTAATACATCCATATCTTTATTATTTCTGTAAATCGCATACCAAATTACAGATATAGTAACTTCATGATAATCATTTGATATACCAGCCTAAGTGGTCGCATAGGGGTTTGCATGTTAGTGATGTCGAAGTTACAGGTTCAAGTCCACGTCCAGAAAAAATTCCACGGTTAACTGAAACGCCGATAGTACACGGCCATAACTTGCTGGGTAAGTCGTGAACTATATATGATGGAACCAAGTAATTAAACCAGCATATGCCGCAGGGCCATTCAATGTAATCGCTTATGTTTATTTTTTCATTAATATCACATCAGCATACAACGCAGGGCCAATTACGTTTGAAGATCAACAATGATGATACTAATATTCATCAACAAGTTTAAACAATAATATAAAAAACAAAACTATAACAAAATTAAAGAGATGGGCGTTACAGAGATCCAAATCAGTCTCTTGCAACCAAATTTATGATTGATATTAGTGGTAGATAATATTTCATTTTTTATTGGAAGATAAAGAGTTGAAAATTGAGGAAATGCGGAAGAAGAATGACCGTTTTATTATCGACAAACGTGGAGTATTCAAAGAGAAGATATCAGATAGGCGAGTTGTTCTCGAAGGAAAAAGGAAAGAGAAAAGAGTGAGTGCTAAAGGGGAATCGACCTTGTTGTTGATGATGTTATATAGGAAAGCAATGTGGGAAAAGTATGAGGGGTTTCAATAGAAATAAAATTAAGATGTTGCAGAAGATGAGTGTTTTGACATATTCCTATAAGATGGCACTCTGAAACAGACTATCTTTAAAAAGAAATTTAAGACTCGATTGAGAGTAGAGAGGTTAGATTCGGAAGACATGGTCCATATAGGAGAGTAATAATTAAGACGTGAAAGAACCGAGCTTGAGAAACATGTGCGGAGAGAGACTGGATCCCTGATGTCAGTAAACCTGTATCCCTAGTCGAGACATTGCTCGGTTTCTCACGTAAGTTAAATTATCCGAAATGTTTAGTTTTTCATCAATAATTACACCAAGGTCGTTATAAGAAGTAACTTTGGTAATAACTCTGTTATGGATGAAGATGTATCAACAGCTAAGGTCACTATTATTAATAGTGGTAGGAGGATTGTTAAAAGTGCTTCGAAAACTGAGGTCATTTCGCACGTAGGCCCCACCGTGAATCGAACCCGGGGCTTTCACTTTCACCAAAGTCGAACGCGTTGTCCATTTGGCTATACGGAAGCTCTATTACTGTTGATAATAAATAAGGAATCACTACGATACCACTAGCGAGAATGCACAAACGTTATATAAAAACTTATAAACTAGCGACCGCTGGTATGAAAGGGAAAAAAGAATTCTCATTCTACAAGGGGAATTCAGAAGTACTTGCGATGATAAACGATGTTGGTTTCAAAGCGAATCATGACAGTTATATCATTCCTCTACTCGCCTCGTGACAGCCTTGGCTGATTTGTGTCCACAGAGCAAGAAAATTAACCGGGACGATAATCGTGCAAAAAATTAATAGATGAGGCGTTGCATCCGTCACGTTGAACACGCGCTGATCTTCATTTGTTATCCTTCCCGTGGCCTATAAATTTCTTCGCTGCAAATCGGCGGCATTTAGCTCCGGAATCCAGATTAAAAGAGAAATCATAAAAACGGATTGAAAAAACACTGTGATTAGATCATATTGTTTGAAAATCCACATTTAGATTCATAAAAGTATAATTTTGAAATTTTAAATAAAAGAGCTAATAGTTGACAATCATAAAGGGAAATTATTTAAATTGTAACTGTGTATGATGTATCACGAAAGGTTTATTTCATACAAGCTGAAGGGCCCGTTGATTCTCAACGGGAGAATAAAAGTCGGATTAAATACAGTGTACATATTTGTATATAAAAGAAAATTAACATCGCATCTTAGCTCAGTCCGTTAGGACAGGTTATCGAGAACAAAAATGTTCTAATCAAAGTTCGAAGCCGAAATCTACAATAAACAATAAGGATGTGAATCTTTAAAGAATTTCTTTCTGATACAACTTGCCTCAAGTTACTGCGCAAGTTTTCAAGATTTTCAACTTCTGATTCTGGGAAATTTAATTTAATATATGTCGAGAGTTAGAAGTGATAGACAAAAAGTTACTCATCCATCTTCATTAATTCGTCACGGTGCTACGTATGTTTGTTACCCCTACAGTTCACCGCTAACAAATTTTTCGTAAATGTAATAGCTAAAATCTCTGAAAATTTTACTCCTCTTCATATTCAATTGCTTCAAATTGGGCCTAAATACTAAAGCATTCTTATGGGAAAACATCAACTCGAAATCAGCGATCGCATTGATCTTCAGAGGGATAGGTTGTTCACAACCTCAATATTCCACGAAACATTCGTTTATTCCATGTAAATGCTCGCAACTTCGAAATAAAGGCGATATTCTACGACAATAGTAAGAATCTGTATTTAATTTCCCTTCTTTTGGTACTTATCTCGCTTATTCCTCCTAATTTAATTTTCTAAAGAAACGAAGACTGTAACTGATAAAATTGACCTTTATATGTATTTCTGATGGAAATCTATCTCAACGTTCTTGGTTCAAACACAGCAAAGTCGTCGAATAAAAGGGTGACAGTACTTCCTTCCGGATCTCAGAGAACAGCTATGCAAAATTTGATGCAATTTGGACCAACGGTGTGGAATCCAATCTCAGACAAACTAATCCACAGAATTCCTGTTTTATATATATGTATATAGATAGATAGATAAAGAGAAAGATTAAAATTTTCTCTTTGTTGTTTTATTTTATCCTAGAAAATTATGGAACGAGAGAACGTACTGCAAACACTCTTCGTAAAGCTGGTCTCCATGTACTTCAATGGCAATTACGGCTTTCATACCTTTGCTTTGATAACCTGAATTCCTTATTTAGTTTATTAATTTCAAAATATTCCGGTCCCGAAAAGCCAAAGACGGTGGCGTGAGATACGATGCGCTAACCACGAGTCACCCTCTGTAAATGACACTGAGCTAGACCCTATCACTAAAAAAATAAACTTTATTAATTTGAAAGGATTATAATCAACCCTTAAACGTATCGTGAAGTTGCTGTAAAATGATAATCGGCAATAACAATATCTGATGCACCTTCGCATAACATAGTAATCGAAATAGTTATTAAAGTGACGAAAGGGCAAACGATAAGCCTTTGTGATTAAGCTTCAACCTCAATTTTAAGTTGTGGTAAGGAAATAAACAGCATACTTCACCTAAGCAGTATATCATATTTGTACTCTACGACCAGGTTTTAGAAATTAACACACGAAGTTTGAGGAATAACGCATTGTAAACAATGAAAAGATGACATTATTTACCGGTTGCTCCCTAACCTAGGGATAGAAACGTATCATCTACAGTATGACTATACATTTCAACGAATGAACAAGGCAATTCAGCTACACCAGTAATTACGGCTGAATAGAAACTGGAATTGGGCTTAATTAAGGCATTTTGCTTCATCATAACACATTCATATTTTTAAATGAACGCCTAAGTGTATGCGGCAAAAGAAATGAATGCTTTAATACAAAAGCATAGAACTCACTGAGCAAAGAGGAAGTTTCAAGTTTCGGGAAAAATTGAAAGAACGCTGATGACGGTAAATATTTAATTTAATTGACAAACTCATGCATTAACGTTTCAACCTAGTCATAATCCGCGCTCACGTATATTAATTAGGACTCACTCTTGTTCAATAACTTAAATTCAGCTTCAGGATGTAACTTTTAGAACCCCTCACCCAACCGGAAATTAAGGCAGAAATCCAAGTATCTAACCGGCATCTTCGCTGCACACTTCCGGAGTTTTTGATCGCATCGCATGTTACCTAGTTAATAAAACGCAAACTCCGTACAAGTCTTGCGAAACACGCCTGGATTAGGGTTGCGCTTTTCTTCGCAAGAAAAAATAATATATTCCAGAAATGGAACCAAGAATACGAGGAGAATGTGAGATGAGGCGAGTTTCTTGCGTTGGATTAAAAAAAGAGCAAAACTGGGACACCGGAAAAATAGAAAGACGAGGGGGTTCGCATGGGGGAATTACGAGAAGCTAAGAACCTTTCCACGAAAAATGAAATAAAGAGCGCGCTTCTGCCAGAGATGCAACGCAAATTTCCGATTTCACGAGATCGGAACACACCGTAGGTATTACTTGACCCGAAAAGGAATTTTTTTCATTCTTTTATTACATCGTGGATTACGAAAAACCAGATCCACCGCAGAGAAAAAGGGGCTCAAAAGCTCATTTAGGGAGAGTGCATTCTACACCAGAGCGCCAAAGAAAAATGTGCACTACCCGCGGGAGAGGAAAAAAATAATGCGTCGATTGCGGGGAAAATTTGCGTAATCTTGTCCCACGCGAAATGTGTTTCGCGCACAATGGAGGTTATATGAGACGTGAAATTAGCTGCTATTATCTCACGCGGAATTTTATTTTAGAGCTTTGGTGGGTATGCACGACGGTCGCGAAGAATGTCTAAATATAGCAGTTTATGCTCAAAATCATCATTAAAAAATAATCATGATCTTTAAAACCTACAAGAGTGTAATTTATATTATAGTAACATTCAACCGTTCAACGGAAATGATCGGTTCACAAGAGATATTCGCCTCCCGAATTCTTCGTTAACCAATTCGTAGAGCCCCCGGACAGCCAAATGGGCAACGCGTTCGACTTCGGTGAAAGAGTTCGATTCCCGGTAGGGGCCATCATGCGCAATAACCTCAGATGTCGAAGTACTTTTAAGGGTACTACCAATTCGTTGATTTTTCACAGATTCTTATGGGATTAATTCTTTCTCAACATAGGGACATGAAGTTGAAATTAAATAATTTTATTTCTACTGCTAGCTGATGGGAAAAAGATACGTTGAGCAAAATTTCAGAAGCTAAAATTTAGAGGATAAAGCTGCTTAGACACAATATTATTCTTAAATTTTAATTAATATAAATATGAAAATTCTCTTAGGTGATTTTGCAATTATTAGCAGAATTGTTTAATATCATTTCGGCAAAGTAATAAGCAGCTACACTGAAATATATAGGTTTCGTCAGTCATCTTATAAATTCTTTTTTTTAATTTTTCCTATGAAAAAAATTTCCTCTGTGACTTGCACGGTATCCTGAATCACAGGAAACACAGCATTGCTCTTCAGATGAAAATCTCAAACGTGACATAAAATAAGATCGTTACGCCTTTCCCATTTTCATGAAGAGTAAAATAGTGAGTTTTAGGAGACAAAACGTACACCCTGGATCTCGCCATGCATATTTATTTCCCTACTTCTTTTAATTCTTCCCTCGGGACCCATCAGATGAAAGACACATGAATCGAATTCCAAACATGGAAAAAAAATCACACAACACGGAAACATGCTAATTAGCAGTAAAACCACGGAAATATAATCCTCGCATATCGCACTCACCCGAATGTGTTTATCGCTCGTACAGGGAGCAACGAACGAAGAATCGGAGACAAAAGAACACGGATATAACCTCTGGAACTTCGCGGTCTGTCTGTACGTAAACACAAGCGTAGCTTTCTGATTCGCATTTCGCCCACACATGCATTAAGGGCGCTCGATACGCTCTGATGGGATCGTCTCCCTTTTTCCCCACTCTTGAAAAGAGCGATGCCATGAACTTTTGGAATCGTCAGCAAAATAATCCTCGTCTCCGTCTACAAAATTGCTCTTTTCGCAAGACGAACCTCTTTCTAATTTTTCGTGATGTTTTGTCCCCTGTCGTCGCCGCACTACAATGGCGCGCGTTTCTGTGCCTCGTGATCCGTGCATTGTGCTCCTCGGAAAGCGGAGGCCTTTCTACGGATCTGCTAAAGGTGTTTTTTTACGTCGGCGGAAAATTGTGACGTTTTAAAAGAAACAGCCGGGAAATATCCTCCGTTGTTATTGAGATAGATCTTCTCATGGAACTGCTCGAAATGGAGTAGAAATTCGGCGATTGCTTTTGCAAAGTGAGGGGAGTGTGAGGAAAAAGATAGAATCCTTTCGAGATATTAATCGAACAGAAAGATGACATTTCTAGTCCTCGATAAGGCTGATAAAAACGCAATTGATATACAAATTTCAGACAAAATGTGAGTCAGAAATAGAGGGAATCAGCATGGATACACCTACTGAAACTGATAGTATGAAGCAATGCTAGGTTGAACTTCATGAGAAATGAGTATTTAATCACAGATTTGTACAAGTTTTGTGGAATTTTTTCAAGTTTTGTGATTCAATACTTATACACCAACAGAATAGTAAATGGATGAAGTGTGCCTAAGGACTGTGTCCGCATACACATGCCAATATGGGGAACAAGGAAAGAGAACTGGGCGGCTATAATCCAACCCAAGGAGAAACAGAAGTGAAGAATATCTACATGACTGGGACTTGAACTTAGGTCTCCTACTTTCCGAAAATCCGAACCACTGAGAAACTATTTGGAGTCAAATCCATTCACTCGACAGAGGGATTCAATAGACTGGATGAACTCGACATGGTAGTTTAGTGGTTAGAATAGCTCTTCAGAAAGTAGCAAATATTGGGTAATTTATAGACTAACTAGGAAAAACAAAATAATAATAACAACAATAATAATAACAAATAATGATGATAAAACTACTTTATTTCAGGGTGAAATTAAAGTAGTTAGTCTCTTCTTACATCTAACCCTAGACCCTAACCCTGTCGTAGAAAGATTGAAAGAAAGATCTTTTGGGAGTAAAACGAAAGAAAAGTAATGAAAGAGGGAAATATTATAAGGGTAAAAAAACTTAACTCTGCACTCAGGAAAAAAATATGAACAATATAGAACATGCATTTGCAGCTCTGATGTATGACTATCAAATCAAAAATATACCACAAACGAGGTAACTGAATGACTATTGCCGGAAAATGATAAAATAGACTCATTTTTAATGCCATTTTCACCACTGTAGCAATTTGTTTTGTATGCACGCTACTTGCGCGATTTCAGTGAGTTCTTCGAAATTTTTTTTTCGAATTGTTGTTTTTATGTCGCCAATCATTAAAGTGTTTATTTTTGTTTTGCCTGAGTGTTTTTTTTATCGTGACCAATATGTGAGAAGAGAGTTTTTCTTGTGTTGGAATTTGCGGAGTGCGTACCGTGATTATCACGGCAGACGATATCTTCCAACAGCCCCAAAAAAGGGAAAGGTCTAGAGCAGACATGTCCAACCCGCGGACTGCGGGTCGCATTGCGTAGCCGGAAAATAAACGAACCTTGCAAAATCATAGATAGGGAATTTCAAGCCAGTGATCCTCTTTATTCTTTTAATTCTTTTGTTTGAAAAATAAACGTTGTTTTACTATGCTAACCTGTATTTGAGTTACATTTTGAATAAATATTATATTCTATTATTCTTCTACGCTTTAGAATAATTACAAAGGTTTTGTTTATGTAAGTGCTGCCTAAATCAAGAGGCTCTTGCTGACCCGCGCGCTTGATAAAATGTGTAACGCGGCCTTTAGGCACCAAACAGTTGGACACCCCTGGTCTAGGGGAGCTCACGAGGAGACGGGAGAGGTAGACGCCGGGTCGTTCGCTGAGAAAATGACGCGAAAGGCAGTCGGCCAAATATTGTCGGAGGAGGGGGTCACCGGATCGAAGGAACACTTAGTCCACACGTCGCAGACGCGCTGTCAAGAAACGACGGTGGAGGCAACACTGAGGAGGCTTCGTCGCAGACGCGCTGTGGTGCGGTCCCACATCACCTGACGATAAGGGAAGCAAACACCCTTGGCGGAGCAGTGTTCCTACAAAGCGACCGAGCGGAGATTCACCGAGGCAGAGATCGAATTCCGGAGGAGGTGAAGTGTCCATATCGTGAGAACTGCCATTGGGACTACGTAATTTCCCGTGGGGAGAGTCATTTAGCAACCGCGGGTTCGACAAAAACAATCAGCAGAAGAATGGACTATCGGAGTGATTTTTTTGGATGTTAAAGATCTCCAGTTAATCAATATTGCCAGTTGTTCTTTTTTATTATTTGTAATTTGCTTATTAAATAGATTTATTTGTCTAAAAGAATTCCCTCAACCATTTCTTTCGGGAAGCCGATGGGTCCTACATTCTTTAGGTGCATTTCCGATTGCCCCCGTGCCGGGCTCGGTTAACGAAGTTTGTCACGGTCGAAACGAGGTAGTCGCGAAAAATAATACACGTCGCACTAAAAGGCAGGAAATTTATTTTTACTTTTGATATCACCTTCAACGAGGTATCAGCTCATACTACACATAACTAAAACTGAATTTCTCATTTGCAAAAGAGAAGTTTTATGCTAATGAATGTTCACGAACTGTTAAACATCTTTCCTTTGTACTATTATTCATCTTCTTCCAAGCGCCCAGTTTTAAAATCGTCCAACGGCATTTAAAAAAGCCTTCTTTAAAATTATTTTAAAGGCATGAGCTCCAAATCTTTTATATGAACAAAATTTTCATTCATGAAGCGTCTCTTTATAAAAATTGTATGAAGGAAATGAAGAATTAACGAAAGAACTTCACGATTACTCAGTTAAAACCACTATAACTTAGAAAAATTAACACGAGATATCACTCGTAATCACCAAAAGATATCGATGACCTTTATTTATCATGTGCCATGAACCATATTTGTTTTATCTGACGTTGCTCTGAGCGAAATTTTTGATGCGGAATTTATTTTATGAAAGAGAATTAATGGAGGTGCCGCCATCCATAAATCTTGCTTTCCAAACGAAAATGGCGACTTTATTTCCTCTTCCGAAACTCAGCGAAAATTAAATGTTCTTTTTCTTTTAATGTTTCCAAGGAGGGCTGGAACCCAAACGCAAGATAGCTGAAAGGTAAGAAAAACGCCGTTTGTTTATTTTTGCAGTTGCCAGGGTGATTTCGACCAAGCAATAAGCTCCCCGCAGTACCCGTTACATTAAGCAGGTCTCCTGCAGGGCATAACTATAGTGAGTGGTGGAATTAACAAGGTCAGTTGTTTCCTGGCTGAAGTCAAAGTAGCTCATGGGCCCACAGATAAAAAGAAGGGTTTTAACAAAGCACATATTTACGAGTTAAATGCGTAGAAATTAGCCAGAACGCTATCAGATACGCAGCTAACGGACGAAAAGAGGTTTCGTGTGAACACGTTGTCCACACTAAAAAAAGACGGGACTAAAACAGTCCTGGTATTCTGCACACACTCATCATCCTTGATGATCTTAGGAACCTTAAAAATTTCCGTCTCTTCAAAATATATTACATACATTCCCAATGCTTTGGTGTAATGATATCTTCATTAGCCTACGCCGTCGTTGAAATTTCTCAGTTATTCTGCCTACGGTAACAGGCTAAAGCGTTTAGACGTCTTTTACCCTCTCTTTGTGCACGATGTGAGATATTTTTACGTAATGTCCGTCTTTTTGCGCCCTTTGACTTTCAAAAGTTGCCTCAGATGTAATCATAAAAACGTGCCTTCCAAAGGGACCAATTAACTGGAGGAAACTTTCAAACGCACTTAATCCAAAAGGATATAATCCAAGAACCTTTTAAAAGGGTATTCTAAATGCAATGGTAAATGTAAAGACTTTATAAAACACTGCCTATAACTCAAATCATGATTTTAAAAGGACCTTTCATCTTAAACGAACTGTATTTACCGCCAATAAAAAACCACTTTTCCATATGAAAGAATTGCAGAAAAGTATGATGAACATATTGTTGATACACACCATTGATGTTTTTACACCAATATGGATAAAAAAATTAATTTATTTTAAATAAAAGACCCAAAAAAATTAACGATACAAAATTCCAAATAAAATAAAGCTGTACAATACAAAATAAATTCAATTCAAAATTTAATTCAATTTCAATCCAACAAGGCTTAAATAACGTTTTCTCATCATAAGTAGACTGCGAGCGTTTGATGGCAAGAAGAATCGGGTGTGCAGTTTGTTATAGCAGAACATAAATACATGAGTTTAGACGGAGACTGGTTTTCGGAGGCTGCTGTTTCGGAAGCTGTTGTGCCGAAAGATAAAATATCGGTAAGGTACTTAAATGAGCAAATACCGAAACTAGTACCAAATATCATTGTCTATAGACAACATGGAAGAAGATGTGTTATGCTGGACGATAATCATGAGTTTTACTCATCTACAACATACTTATATTCAATCTCATCGCCCTCGGTAACTGAATTATCGCAGTCATTGAATCCTCTATCTTCGTTATTAACTCGCAATTATTTTTACCAGAATACAATACACGACATTTTCTCTAAATCCTTATGGCGCATATTTCATACACATAAGTAACGAAAGTAACTAATGTCTTACGTTACAGCAAAAGTACCCGATAAGAAGGGATATATTTAAAATATCCTCACATGTAGCGTAATTTAAAGCTAATTCTGGTAACAAGATGATGACTTCCACACGTAAATTTCAAATTAACAAGAGAATTCACTAACAAAGATGCTTCTCGACGCATTACCAGGTCACGTTTTCAGCGACCGGCCGTGAGTCGATCTGGACATAAATTAAGTTTGTTGGTTGTAAATGAACTATTAAAATATAATGTATGTACATACTCGTATTTGGCTCATTCATCTTCTTCACAGGTTCCATACATTCAAACGATGAATTTAGATAAAGTATGTTCAGTTAACAAGGAAGGCATGAAAGTTTTGTGACTTTTGGTTTCTGATTTCAAGGCAGAAATACAAACAAAATACGACATCGAATTAGTCGTTGGTGCGATTCGTCGTGAGTTGCTTATGTTGCCGTTGAGATCCACCTGTAGTGATCGATCGATTAAATCAATGATATTCAAAGGATAGGTCGCCTTAATACTCACATTTGTTAATGAACGATGGGGTATTTCAAAGCTGCTTATGGCCACTGCCTTTCCCCAACTTTGGACCTGAAAAGTAAATCAGAGATTTAGACATGTACCATGCATTAAAAACTTTTCTAGTTAAAATAGAATATCATAATAGTACTAAATTGGCTTTGTAAAAATAATAATAGTATTAATAATCATCATCAGTATCTAGTAACAATAAGATTGTTATTATAAGAAGAGTGTAGAAAAGAAAAATGAGAAAACAGTGGTACATAAATTACAAGGACTCACGAAACAGCTCATAATATACAATAGCATACAATATATTATAGCAAATAACCCCATCTACAGTGGGGCAACCGTCAGAGTGCTGATGTAGGAACACTGTGGTCCAGATTTCGAATCCCGGAAGGGCGCGGATGTTTCGGTGCATGCGTTTTTGTCGTTGGATTCGGATTTCTTTATTATGTATACCCAAGTTACAGCCCGATTAAAATTAAGCAAAATACCCCACAGAAAAATAAGTTGCACCAAATGTAAGTCTGTATTACCTTGCATTTAACCATATAGTACAAATAATGTCGTTTTTATCACAGATAGAAAGTGCCCGATGTTTTGAGGTCCTTAACAGAGTGCTGACTTTGAAATTTTATTTCTCAAAATGTATTTGAATGGAAATAGAAAATAAGTCTTGAAGCAGTATTAAAATACTTACTTTAGACTCAAAAAGTTTCAGATAATTACAGATTTGGGATATGTAGTTGGTATTGGCTTTGCAAAACAAGCTTTGGGTACCATGCCTTAAGAAGTCATAACTTACGTTAATTATAACTTAGTTATTTATTTTACACGATTTAACAAGGTTATATTTAAAAAGGTTGTCACGTTCTCAAGTAAAAATTGGAAGAGGATTAAATGGATTGCCACAATAGCTCCTAAATGCTGCGGGGTAACCCTCGGAGACATAAAATGTATCATAAAACAAATCGGTAAGCAGTAGTGAACATTAGTTATAACTCGCAAAAACCGCTAAAAATAACTTTATAAAGAGACCAAATTCACATGTTTCCGTATATCCATTACTGCGGAAAAGTTATTTTACAAAACTGGTAGCAACGTCTTATTCTGACACAAATGAGTCTTTAAATTTGAGTCTAAAGTAACTACTTTGATATTGTGCTACAAATTTGTTCTTATTGAATACATATGTTTTGAGAAATAAAATTTCAGCGCTATTTTCGTTCTACCTGTGATTAAAACAGAAATGTTTGCAGTATATCATTTCACGCAAGATATCACGCATGCTAACATTTGGTGTAACTGCTTTTTCTTTAGGATCTCTTGTTTCGCTTTCATTGGACACTAAACTCGAGGATGTATTTCAAATATCTGACAGTAATAATTAGCTAGGGTCGCTGAAGAAAGGGTGTTTGTAAATGCATATGCAAACGCAACAAAGGAAACAGGATATTGTCACCTACAAAAGTACGACAGTATTCAACTGATGGGAAAGCTAGACATTAAAGCGAGATTAAAGGAGCGAGTTATTTCCGGAATCTCATAAAAAAGTCGGATACGAGCAAATCTTCATATCTGCTAGTCGATCAAATGCGACTCCAGAGCTCGGCGAATACAAACTTCACGTAAGAGCGCTGTCGCGGCGAAATCCTGCAAATCCTACACATCAAAAGATGACTTCGGGAACACTACATTCCGAAGGGGAAGAAAACAAAAGCCTGAAGCCATCCGCCCAAGACATGCGAGATGAAAGGGGAAAAGGCTGAGGTGATAAAATAGGCGCGGATAAACAAAGGAAGAAAGACAATGAAAAGGGGGAATAAAGGCGGCGGAGTGAGAGGCTGAGGGAAAAAAAAAAGAATCACGGAGATACCGTGTCGAAAAAATTGACTGGCAATATCGAGGTCGATACGTACCGGGAGAAATGTTGGGAAGTAATCTGAGAGAAAAAAGAATGCGGAACAGAACTCGTATGAGGTAGAAAAGCGTGAGGGGGGTTAGATAAGATAAGCCGAGGAGACGTACACAAACGCGACAATGGAGCTCGATTTTTCGGGAACCATCAGTGATGTCCTCTATCCGGGAGTAAAACGAACGCGGAGCATTGATACCTGGGTCAAAGAAGTGTCGTTTCGTACGCCATTTGCAATTCCGACTCCCTCGACCTTCGGATTTCCCTGCGGACACTTTCACTTGTAGTTCATCTGCTTTAATAATCTGCAATTGACCTGTAATTCCGCAAACGCAAAAAGGAAGCTGACGATGAAGAATTAGAAAACCATATTTAATTATGCTTTTCATTTTAAGCCAAATGCAACAGCATGAGGAAAAGTAAATATATAATGTTCATGCAAATATGAACAAGATATTCAAAGATTCTGGAACTTTCCATGTCTGTGTCCATTTCCAGTACCCTGCAAGCCGCCTTTCGGCGTGTGGCAGAGGGTGCATGCACCAACTTTACTCTCGTAATAACGAATCTGAACTTTTTCGAAAGATAAATGTGGCATGTTCATTATGATTCAGATAAACATAAATGCCCAATCTACTACTCTAGCCTGTATAGGTCGGTGTTACGTTCATCTACCAAAGATAATTTAAATTCATGTTATTAGCTTATGATATTCTGCGAATTCAGAAACAAATATAGGCAGTAATTCACTGATTATAATTTAGAAGGTAAGGAGAAAGGAAATAGTTAGTAAAGAAAACATAAAAATATTATAAATGAAGAAGCATGAAGAACTATGTGTATTTAGGAGTATATCTCAAATACAATATATGCATAAAATATCTTTATTTGCGCTAATAAATACATTAATTTAGTATATACGCTGAAATGTTGGAGTTACAGTGCTATTTCAATTTTAATTTCGTAGCTGTAAATTATCTACTATTTTCCAAATAGAAAGATGACATTTCTAGTCCTCGATAAGGCTGATAAAAACGCAATTGATATACAAATTTCAGACAAAATGTGAGTCAGAAATAGAGGGAATCAGCATTGATACACCTACTGAAACTGATAGTATGAAGCAATGCTAGGTTGAACTTCATGAGAAATGAGNTCTACTATTTTCCAAATTACCATATACATTCTGGCGTTTAGTTTTTGATTAATTAAAATAGTTATCATAATTAAGGGTCAAGTTTACTTTGTTACAAGTTTACAAGTTTACTACCACTGAATTGGTAGCAGTTGCTAAAACTGTTTACCTTTCTTACAGACACAGAAATATCTCAAGCGAGCAAGTAAGAAACTTCTAATTATGAGAAATTGTTAAAGATTGACGAATCAGATAATTTTTCTTCTGCCGTTTGTGATCTTCATTAGCCCTGATACACCCATATAGGCAATCTTCCCACTTATCGTATATCTTTCTCTTAGTCGATTACTGGTATGTGTCTTTGATATCTCTCAAAAACCTATCTTTACAGTCAAAATGTATGCGTCCCACGGAAAACGAATCACTAATTATTTAAACTTATATGTAAGGCGTTAATTGATTATTTTAAAGTCCTACTATGACTTAGTTAGTGAATATCGGTAAAAAATGCGAGATTCCTAAAAATGCATTTAGCACGACAGCCCATTAAAGAGAAGACTTAGCGGCGTTCAAGTGGGATACACTTCTCAGCAAGTCACGCAGCCTCACTGACTTATCTACACCGCAATGGATTCGCTTCTTATTCATTTAGGTCTCTCCAAATGTTTAATAAAGTGGGGTTAATATCATAGCCATAACCAGGTATCCAACCGGAACCTGCTTTCAGCGAAGACGGACGCTCTACTCGGGTAGCGGCGGGAGTTAAACTCAAGCACCCTTGATTCTCAGAGGTTTAAAAACATTCCGTAAGCAGTAACTCGGCAGATGAAACTTGCGTTTGGAGACAAACGTGAATCCCCGGATTCCTGGGAAATACCCAATGCGCATTTCCGAAACAATGTCCCCATTTTCAGGGGCGTCCACGTATTTCCCTTTGGTTCGAAATGCACATTAGGTGACTCATGGAAATCCAGAATTTCCGTTTGACTCCAAATGCGAGTTCCATCTTCTAAAATACGCCTTGCGAAGTTTTGTTTAAGCATCCAATTCATTAACGGCCGTGTTCTAAATTTCTTTTCCTTCGTTCCTGTATTTCGTTACAATGCCTATCCTAATGATTATACCACAGGCATACCATAAATGATAACCTGGTGGTCTAATATTCAGGGGCAATTATCGTTGAACTTCTTAAGTTAGCAATACCGCATAGGTAACGTAGCAATTCCTTGTTGAGAAGACCATCATACATTTCGTATAGGGTGCTTTAATTGACAATTATCTCAAAATTAACTTGAATTAACCTTAACAAATTTTGGATCTACAGCCTACGGCAAAAAGTGTCAGGGTCTTCGTAAGTTCAAATTCATTGATCCACATATATCAAGTTCCCCCAAAGTTATAAAAATTTTATTGTTATGCTACATAACTAACTTTTATAACTTTCTTTAACCCAATCATCTAGATGCATTGTCAAATAAATAGTTCTCTCTCCGGTTCCAGTTCTTTTGCTATAACATTAAGACAGAGGTGATACATCGTAAATAAAACACTGAATTCTCATTGGATTAAGGCTTTGAATCGTCGAATACGTTGATTTAAACGTACACAAATCATAATAAATGATATTAGTAAAATCAAAGGACACCGATGAAGAGAGCTAAATCATCCACACAGGAGTTCACAGATGAAATCATATTTCTTTAAAGAACATTAGCACTTACATCCCCTGATAATGGAGTGATTCCTGCGGAATGTACTCGAGCTTGTAGTTATTGCATCATAATTTTATTATTTAACAACAGTAAAAATCAGATAACATATTACACTTATTTTTCATCTCACCGGCATAATTGCCAATTCTGTGAAAGTGTGCCAATTGTGTGAAATTTCTGTGAATTTGGAATGCAAAAGTGAAAGAAGATCCATCTTCCCATCAAGATTGATCCATCCTAAATAACACCGTGATTTCAATTAATTTACCCGTAATGAAATTAAAATCGAAGCGAGAAAAGTAGCAATAATGAATCATAATCGACTCGTTTCGCATTCAAGGAAGTTTGAGGAGTGCGATATACATCCCTCCGAAAAGACTCAAGTCGAAAATGAGTACCACAATAAACAGAATGCATTTCCAACAATTTTCGGAAAGATCTAAAGAACTTTAAGAGTAAAAATTATTCAAAAACGCAGGAGAGATGAATTTGGGGAACTCACAAAAGAAAGGCGCTCCGCGGGTAAGCGAAAAAAGTCGCGGAAATGCAAATGTAAAGCAAATAGTAGTTCAATTTGCACCACTGCGAGAAGAGGGAGGCAAATTCCATCAAGGTTATTTAAAATACCGCTGATCTGGACTTGACGAGAAAAAACAAAAAGCGCGAGAGCTTAGCAACGAAAATAAGAAACCGAATCAACGGAATTCAGATTCCAAACAAATAATGGCAGAAGCGCTTTGCGGCGATAAAAAGAACTGGGAGCGCTAGATATTCAAATTTGCGAGATGTGGACGAAAAAATTTGGCAGACAGACAGTTGAGATAAAGGGGAATTGCTGCAAATAAAGGAATGAACGGGTGACAAAAAAAGAAAGATAAATTTTGAAGGAGATTGATAATAAAAAAATCCGCTTTCGTCAAGCATATCTACGGAATAGAAAATTCGAATAAATATGACGATGATATAACGTGTACTTTATAATTCAAAAATATTGGTGAAAGGATAATTCAGACGATATATATTTTTTACTGCATCATAGAAAATGATACGTTTAAACCATGGATTTCCACCAATTAACGCCTTCGGATATTGATTTCATTGAATATGACACTGATTACTTAGGTTACTCATAAATGTACCATTTATTCCATGAGTGCAGTTTTTTCAATCCTGTTAGATACCTTACTATTATATCGCTCACGGAATTCATGCGATGGAAATATTCTAAGAGGGGTCAAATAATTTTCAGCGCAAATAATTTACATTCCGTTTTAACATAAATGAATCAAACAAAACATTAAGAGTTCTTTCAAAAAAGTACTTTTTCCTAACGAAAATGGACAAATGGACACTCGAGGCCAAATCATACACTTCCCTAGCGGACATATTAACTTCAATTGTCCTAATAAAAAGCTCCATTTAGTTTACTTCAAAAGAAAGTAAGATTTTTTTGTACTTTAAACTACAATAATACAGAATTCGATTTAGCGTGATTCCAGAGAAAAATGTTTCCCCCAAACGCTAAACCGAACTATCACTTTATTGATTACAAAAAGGCGAAGGTGCCGGGAATTATTTCTAATAAATCCATATGAAAGAATATAGGTGCAAGATATTATAGCGTAAAATAAAAAACTTCCTGGTTCTATCTAGGAGAAGGAAAATGAGATTGGTAATAGGAGGAAAGCAGACGTATTAAGAAAATGAAAGCAGAAAAGCAAGAACGACAGAAGTAGTAAATGAAAGACAAAAAAGCGGGAAAAATCGGAATTGGCTGTAGTTCTACAAAGAAAAATCGAGGATCTTTGGAGTCAACTGAATCGTACAAGCATGTTCCTGAATGAATAACGAAAAGTGAGTAGGATGTGTGTGAAAAGGGAGATAAGGAATATGGTTGAAGAAAAAGCGAGGAAATGAAACAATGAGATATTGAAAAGAGAGAGAAACATTAAGTCGGCACTTTTAGGGGGAAAACCGCAAGGCAAAGAAAAAGGGAAACGGAAAATATCTGGCTAGAAAACGAAGCCCAACGGGGCTCAATTTTATAAAAATAACATTTCGATATACAGAGTGACTTAATGGAACCTTAGGAAAACCAAGAATATATTTAACGGTAACCTAACACATATTTCGGAGATAAAAGGAGGAATCAAACTAACACCACGCTTTAAAGAATATAACAGAAATGCCAAGAGCTGAAGAGAATCGAAAGTGTAAGATGAGAGTGAAGAAAAGACGGAAACTGAAACACAACCGAAGAAGAGAGCGGAGTTTTCCATTACCGAAAGGAAAGAAACAAAGGAAATATATAGAAGAGTTAATGAAAGAGATGAGGAAAGAAAAGCAAATCGCCGAAGCAGAAGAAGTTTAGAAGAAAATGGAAAGCTAGATCAGCGGGAAATGGGACGGCGTTCCATAAAGATAGGGCAAATTTGGCGACTTCAGCATTGCGTCAATCCTAAGGAACGCTTTCTCTTTTTCCTTCTTCCCCCACAATTTTATGATTAATTAACTCAAGTCTTCATATCGACCATTACTTTCGACTTAATCGTTTCTCAAATAGGAGATAAAAAGTTAATCGAAAAATCATTCCCATCCATGATCGTCTACATTGGGTCTATTAAAAATTTCATTTTACGTAATCCTTAAACATAAAAATAAAAAGGGTTTTCTAAGGCCGGATGGAGACTAGGAGACTTCTTTCTCTAAGTTATCTTCAAGTAAGAACTAAATATCGCAATATAATGAATATGAGAGCAAATAGAGGTAACGTAACAAATTGTTAGATAAAGTTGTTAACATAAAAACCTTTCATAACTAAGGAGGAAGAATCCGCTGCAGGAGAAAGCAAATATTGGAGGAAATGAGAAAAACTTGCGCAAAACTACAAATAGATTTAGCTGATACACATAACGCAAAATATTAAACAATCCAATGTAATTACCAATAACGATAAGCTAAAGCTTTCTGAAATATATCTTCAGAAACAAACAAATAATGAAGAATGCAACAGGAATTACACTGTTTGAAAAATTAGAAGTACACGGTGTTTGGAAGCAAATCAGATCAATATTTAGCAGGAAAATTAAATTAATTAGTGTACAAAAAGGAAATATTACTAAAAATATCCTAAAGAAAACCATATTGAACTTCCACAAAAGATTTCTACTCGACTGGTTTCGGCAAAGTATTGGCATCTTTAGCTTTTGACGTCTACGAACCGGTCGAATAAAAATCTGTAGACAAAGCTCGAGGTGTTTTTCTTTAAGATATACGCTAATACATACGAAGACGTAACGCTTCCGCATATTAAACGATTTTAGCCTAATTACACATAAGCCTGATCTGAATCGATATGCCTGGAATAGTAATAAAATGTTCCGCATTTCTCTCAGACTAATCTCTGGATTCTTAAATTGATCTACTTTCTCTATCAATAACAAATAATAAATAATGTTTCACTCGAACAAATATGGTAGCAACATTTTAATATGTTTACTTCGTGTTTTCGTATACGCGTACGAAAAAAAAAACACTGGGAACCAAAATATTTTCAATTGATGGATTTTGGGAATTAACCACAGTAAATGAATTCGCTTGAAATTTGATGAGGCAGAGGCGCCTTCAATATTTAAAACCCATTAATAGTTTATTGCAGGAATTAATAATCTAGAATTGTTTTTCGTTATTCCTTGATCGCCTAAATTGAATGATCAATCATCTGAGGAAAATAAATGGAATACGGTATTTTTCGCCAGAGATATTTCAGCGGTGGGCATTTATTGCAATATATACGAGATTGGAGATAAACTTTTAATTTATTACAATTAATTATCACGGTAATTATTCTACGATGAATTCGATGAAACAACACCAGATTTTCAGATATGAATTTTTTACTAGTGCTAAATGTCCACATATTTTCAAATCAGTTACAATAAGATGCAAGGCCTGGTGCACTGAATATTTTACAGCTTTGTAGAGTTTTCCGTTATATTTATTGAGACAAAAGTCGGTGAGGAAACTTAAATATTTTCTTTTATATTTCCTACATGACTTTATGCTCCCGGAAAACGTCCTTTTTATCTACTGGTAGGTTTATGTGCCATAACTATGCTGATAAACCTCATTTGTTTGGTCTCCTTTATCTGGGCCTCTCTCTTTTTTGTGACATCTAACCCAATGGTCATTACCCAAATTTGAGCAGGTCACTTGTTAATTCTTCCCTAAAAGTATTACTTTCTTCCATTCGAAATTTTTTGATCATAACGTTTGACGACAGAAAATATTTAATTTTACATTCACATTGAATGTTTTAACATTTTACTCGAAATAAATAAGTAATAAAAAACTAAACATCGAATTTCCTGTGGATCTTTTGAAACAGAACAGTACATGTACTCTCATTTGGTAATGTTATTTTTGGGACATTATATGGACGAATAACACAATGAATTAAACTAACTTCGTAAAATATTAATATTAACAATTTCAATATTCATCGTTTTTATGCTAAGGGACATTTTCAGGCAAATAAAACTGTTTGATTAAAAAATTAACGATATTATTGTGAGAGGAAAATATGGTCGATTAAATCAAAGCGTTTCATTGGTATTTTATTTAATCACCTGCATTCACACTGTATTCAGCTGATGAGGATTAAAAGTGATTGCATCTTAATATCACGTTTTTTAAATCATTCAGCGACTTTTTCTTTGTATCCTTTTCTTTATTTCCTGTGTATACTTTATTTCCTTTCACACGCAATTCATTTTCATTTCAGTATTTTTTCAATCAAGTTCTTCCTTTTTTTCAATCAAGTTCCTTC
>KZ308329.1:982010-1046013 GCA_000376725.2 Ladona fulva | reverse complement strand
GCTTCTTAACCATTTTCCAAAATCAGTGTTGAATATATTGTTTTTTAATTATGTAGGTCGCCTTTCCTGCTATTTTTACATTGTAAAAAGCAGAAAAAGTCATGTTAATGACTGTGAGGGAAGAGTACATGGATAAGCCCAGCTTATTGTGTTCAGATGATAGTTTAATTTTGATAGGGATGGTAAGTATTTTGTCAATTGTGTGGCTTTATTTTTTTAACAGTTAAATCCTTTTATAACATGTTGCGTTCTTGATTCATATTCTTTGTAAGGCAGCTTTTTTTCTAATTTTCCCTTTTGATTGTTAGTTAAGATCAAATAATAATTGAGCACAAAGACTACAACAGGTTGACATATTTAGTATATACATATACATATACATATATATATGTGTATATGTATGTATATATGTATATATTATTTATTTGATACGTCTCGCAATTTAAACAGTTAGATATGATTGATCACTGAACCACCGACTCTACTCTAGTGACGGCTTTCATTAAAACGTGTTTTCCTGTAACTCAAAATCGGATATTCTATCACGATCCATCCTTTAAATACAACAACCATTTAATTCACGCTAAACTTTCTCCTAACTAACCAGTTAAACGGAATTTAGAAAGCGATAAAACTGCGACAAAAGCCAAACGTAATATTACACTGCGATGGAAATATTTTTCCATAAACATCGAGTTCGTAAATCCCAGCCTAATTTTCATTAAACAATGGGGAAGAGTGAATGTGAGAGAGAAAGGAACGAAAAACAGATTATTTCCCAAGAATTGGGTATAGAAAGAGCAGGATGGAGGAGAAGCGGATCCCAGCGTCGTAAAGATAAGATATGCTGGGGGATGAAAGCATTAAGAGCGCATCGTGGTGGGAGAAAAGGGAAAGAGGTGAATAATGAGGAGAGGGAGGATAAAAGATAGACGGAAGGGAAGTGATAAACGAGGAGGAAGAGAGAGATAAAAATTGGAACTTAAAATACGGTAGAAGATACTGAAGAAAGAAGACAACTGTTATAATAACTGATTTAAGAAACTTAAAGAAACTGTGCTCTTAACCATATATGATTTGGAGTATTTATTTTTAAAATTTTCATTAGTTTAGAAATATTACTTCAGAGAACTTCAATTCTGGACTGATTACATAGGAAACAATTTTTCAGTCCAACCTCCTTATCCATAAAGCGAATTTAACAGCTTTGATCGCTACAACAAACAAACAAACGCATTTTAATGACGTTGATTTCGATGAGGTCGGCTACATAGGTATTTAATTTACATAATATGTATTACATGCTTTTTAAGCATGAAAACAATTTTGTATGTACGCCAAATATGTTTATATTATATGCTTTTACTGAGAGTAATGCGATGATACCATACTCCAATTTCCAAGAGATACGAATACTGTATCGTAAAAGAGAGTACATACATAAACAGCTATAACATGAAATTACCATCACGAGTTCAGTTTTGAAATGAGGTCATTTTGTGATATTCTCTCATAATGGCTTGCAAGATAAGGGAAAAGTAGAGACGCATATGCTGTAACGGGTGGTGCTGATTCGGGACCACAAGCACAGTTATGAAATATAAAATAAAAACAGAAAAATCACCAACTCTTAACGCAGGAATATCCTTGTAATCTATCGATCCACTCCAGAAAAGAACTGATAAAAATAATCAAGGTAAATCTTTATTTCTACAGCTGTTGAACGTATATTTGATTCGGTTAAGACCAGGTGTCCTTTCAATGGGAATTGATAGTAAAGGCAGATCTAACATAGAGTTGTAACCTAATACTTCTGTTGCTTAATACTAACTTCAGATGACATCTGTATCCACAGGCAATCTTTTTGTGTTTGAAAGGAATGGTAACATGTTTTATTTAACACTAATCATGTGAAATTAAACTTTTCTTCGGTACGTACTTACATTATGAAACCGAAATGAGCGTTTGAAGTAGATAATAGAAACGGAACAAATAGCTAAATGAATTAGCAATTTCACTTCTGATTTAAGACATATATGATATTATTTAAATCTTTGTATATCCTACTTTAAGAAATTGGTTTTAATTAAGCCGAAAACAGAATAAACATAAATGAAGAAATAACGAGTTCTGGACAAAGAGAAGAAAATAGATGATTAGATAGTCATTAGATGAATTACGATAAAGGTGGCACGAATCGAATAGAAGAGAGGTGAAAGCTGATTGGAATTAGAAGAATGAAAAAACAATCTTGAAAGCTCATTATGTGAATACAAAGTAAATGAGATAATGGAAGAAAAAATTATGGGTCGTGCAGCAAATGGTAAATAAAGCTTGAGCAGATGAATTTTCTTGTTAAAAATGAAAAGACATAGCCTCAAGAGAGAGGCAAAATATAACAAACGATAAATAAGTCTGTGTGAAACGTAATTACGTACTGAAGAAAAGAGCAGAATTGAAATGTATCTTTTTAATAAATAATTAGTTAAAAAATCCCAAATAGATGAAAGCATTTCTTCAGGATGACTAACCGAACTAATGGGCTTTCTAAGAGAATTTTCATAATGCAAATTTCCGATAAAGCCATTCAGGGTTCAGAAAACCATTAAACCATCCAAGGAGCTATAGATTTTTCATTAAAGAGTTCCGGATCAACGAGATGAACTCAAAGGATGACTTAAGGAAGGAAAAAACCTTCCCCAACTGGCATCCCAATCAAATTATTATTGTCGTTAAGAGTCATAAAACCCTATTAATGAAGTTAAGGACCGAGCGCTTGCATAAACTTTGTACCTGAGATCGCATATTTCTTTGTAGAAAGAAAATTTTCACTTGAGAGTAAGTACAATGATTGATACGATGGATGTGACACAACGTTTACCTTGCCAGCGGACACATACCTTCTATACATGGTTCATCAGAACATTTAATGTCCTTAAAACGCTACATAATCTTTTCCAACTATTTTCCTCGCAAATACTGTAGAGAGCTGATCATGAGTCGCTCAATATTCCTCTCCTCAAATGGTTTAAAGGAGGGCATTCGTAGGATGCAAGAAAGTTACTGGTAATATTGTTATAAGATATATCACTTTAGATACTACGTTAAATTTATCACTAAATATCAACGATAACTTTCCACCTCATTTACTTAGTTAATTTACACTAATAAATTCTTCCACCATGAATCAGTTAATTTTGAGTTGTTAATTTCCTGTACCTCCTCGTATGCTTTTAAAAATTCTCCTTCTAAACTATTTTTCTGACTCTTATTTTACTTGTCATGCTAATCAATCGTATTTGATTCTCAGGTTCTTTATGTACATTTCAGAGAGTTAGACATTTTGTTGAAGATAATATATTTTATTATTTTTTTCAATTGCTTCTTCTGGACAATTGTATATAACTTCCTAAAACATATTTTATCGCGGGTAATATTTAGACAGGATCTTAAATCTCGATACGGCCACAACTGCTGGCATCAGTTTGTATGTATGTATCGCACTAAATACTCCTAATTTTTTATTACTTCCCCGATGTAACAAAAACTACTATACTCGAACGTACTTAGTACATCAGATTCATCCGTGTTTTTTTAAGGAGTTAACAAGAAATTTCAAGAAGTGCTTTTTTAAACTCCTATGAATACGGGATATTCGTATACTATTATAAGCAATTCTGAAGCTAATTGCGACATAAAAGACTTTCGGGAATTAATATTTCAGTAACATTACAATGCCTTCACGTAGAAAGTCACCTTTCAGCATTTTCCTAGTAAAAACATTACGTTTTACACAAATTTGGAGTGAATATTCATTTGCATAAGATTAGGAAAAATGGAAATAATTGAATTTACCTTTGAATGATCCTCTGAATCCATTTACCTGCGTTTGCCAAAACTAACAAACTCCCTGAATCTTCATGAAACGTAATACATGCAAAAACTTTTACTTCCACCCGCAGTTCTTGAGCACACAATCCACTTCACTGCATAAACTCCGGCGTATTACCCCGTAAAACTAGTCAAAGAGATCTCCAAAATGTGAGTTTCCGCTGTGATCTCGAGTTATCTCCGTATTAATAGGATACGGACCTTCATTCGTAGATGGAGATAGAGAGACAGAAGAGAATGGAGGTTTAATTTTTCCGGAATCAAACTCGAATCGAAAATATGGAGAATCTAAGAGGGTTAATACGGTTCCCAAATCTAATAAGAACGAGCCATTAGCGAAAAGTTTATTAGGCTATAAATTTCTTAATTTGATTTCGAGGAGAAACCGAAAGGGTAGGAATCAGAGAACGGAGAAGAAAAGCAAGACATAAAGGATTAAAACACCGCAATTTCATGGCGGATGGAGGGGATGGAAATGCAACGCCGCATGGAGTAACTGCGACGAAAGGGGTAATTAGGGGGAATCTGGGATAATTAAGGGCAAAAAAGCCCAAAATACGGTGCGAGATGAAAAAGAACGTAAAATACCAGAAAGTGAACAAGAACTGAAATGGTTGAAAAGATACGGATAAAGACCCATGTGGGAGTTTGAGGAGATGGCAAAAGAGAATCAGCAAAGATAAAATGGAAATGCAGCAAAAGAGTACAAAGGATATATAGAGAGAGAGAGAGACGCGGCGACCAATAAAATTATAATAAAATGGAACGTAGGTTGGAATTCGATCATTTAGCCTTAGGCGTAAAATCTTTTATGATAGCGAAGAATATGAAGCCTTCTCAGATAAATAGATAAGCGGTCCTGAGTTCCCACGAAATGGAATGTAAGGCGAAATTTATTACTCAAAAGGAATTCAACGTTGACCTATTTTGCGGTCCTGTATGGTTTACCTATGGAGAATTTCCCGTTTTAAATTAGAATGAATAGGTTAATTATCTACAATTTAATGAACGGTACCATTTCGGGGATCGCAATTTCTCTGAGGAAAATGCATAACGCTATTTACAATTAGAGATTGTGAGATAATCCTGAAATAACATTGATTTTAGTCATATCCCTCCCTCTAACACCCATTACCAAATTCAAATCAAATCAAAGAAGAGAGGATTAAAATACACATTCTTCAAAAATCATCACGCATATATATAATAGGTGTGATAATGTAGGTATGGCTACATTGCAAGGGACTCTCTTCGATCACTGAGCCATAGGAAGAAGGTCTTATTCATAACAACCATAAGAAAAGGGGCTTATTCTTCGATATCTGTGTCAAGATTATGATGATACTGCACGAGCACATTGAGTTATTGTCTGGATGATCGATGTTTCAGTACAGAAAAATTCGTCAATTCACATCAGTTTTGGGCTCTCACAAAACGTTTTAATTTCCAACTGGTTTCGCCAGGCAACAGACATTTTTGGTCAGATGGATTGATTGCTTTCACAACCTCCATTTTGCTGTTTGTATGTAATCAACTTCTGGTAGACTATAACAGTAATATTATATGAGGTCAAAATCAATTAATAGGCCGTTAATCTTGAAACACGAGCAAAATATCACCAGGAAAAATAACATCTGAAGCTTTAAAACTCTCTTGTAAATAAATAAAGTCAGCCATTCTTTTGTGAATCGGGGATGTAAAATGTCATAAAAAATCTATTACAAATAATTTACCCGATGATTTTAATCATGTAAAGCAAAATAAAATGTTTTCTGATTCGATAAAGGCGTCCGCTGCAGTTTCATAAATATTGAAAGTCATCATAAGGCAATGGGTTTCATCGATAAGGCTACATTTCCAGAAGAGACAGTTTATGTACAAGTGCATATGGGTGAATACTTAGGTATCTTCACCAACTCATAAATACAATGGCCAGAGGATTAAATTGACTTAAATAATTAAATAATATGGTAAGGTAGGTAATGAATAGTTAATCTGATTATGCAGCAAATTATTTGGCGTGTAATGAAGTGATTTTTTATGAGTTTGAGTATCACGTTCTGTAATCTGTATTATTATTTTTGTTTGGTGGTTAACATTATTCCATTTATATCGATATAAACCTCAAAAATCGGATCTTTATGCTAAACTGACCCGAATAAACACAATATTGACCACTCACGTTACCAACATTTCGAATCAAACTGAATTACTGCACGATACCAGAAAAATCTACACAATGTCAAGGCAGAGAAAGGAGTAAGTATACCGTGTGAAGCAATGGGAGCTAGGTAAGTTACAAGAAAGAACGAAGAGTAAGCAAAGAAACAGAGAAAGATGCAAGGAATAAGAGAGTTGAGGGAGATGGAGTCCGATAAAATAAATCCCCGAGAATCGGGTTAAAGCTCTGGGAAGGGGTAAAAATACTGCAAGGGGTTAGAAATGGGGGCTGAGGGAAGCGATAAAAGAGATGTCGAGGACAAAAATAGCAAGAGAGGCAGGACATAAGGGAAGCAGACCTATAAACAAACAGGAGGAGATTGATAAACAGAAAAATGAAAAAGATAAGAAGTTCGCTTGGTTTTATCTTTGCAAAACTTGTCGACGTGAAAATCGTGTGGATGTGCATTTTCTGTGCACTGAAATATGAGAGTAAACAAACGTTACCATAGAAATTGGAAAACGCGGAACACAGAAGAGATTTTTAATACTGGAGAACAGTTTTTATTGTTTTATTATTTACCTGATATTGAACGGAACGATTCTCACAAAGAAATTTTGCGTAGAAAGTTTTGAAAATTCTTCCCTGATATCGCATTAACTTTAAAATGAAATCGAAAATTCAACGAGGTAAATATTATGTAAACATAGAGATGATGTTTCTTGAATTGATTGAAAATATGTGCAATAAAGATCTAGAAATTATTCATGTATTCTGAGTATTGTGACGCGATTCGACTTGATTGTACTCAAGGCTATATATTTTACACAGAATGCATGACCTGTTTTCCATACTTGTTTACATACACAGGTACAAGAGGAAATATTTTTCCGAATTCTATAGATAAATGGGTGATTTTAGGGGGCTAAAGAAGATATGGGGGTGAAGGATGAGTCGTTAGTTAGGTAAGTATGTCAGAGGGTAGAGAAAGCGTGAAGGGTAACGAATGTATATCCTTTGCTTAGTTACCAAGAAGCACACATTCGTTGTAAAAACGTAAGTATGTTTATATGTAAAGTATAGCCACAATAACACACCAAAAAGTATTTTTGGGAAAGCGGACTCCATTTACACTGTCACTATAGCTTCTATTTATGTAGATTTTAAGTTTTTAATCGCACACTCTTTAGATGTAATACCGTAATTTAGGTATAATACGGTATAACCTCTAATTAATCTATTCAGGTTCCCCTGCCACACGCCGAAAGGTGGCTTGCAGGATATTTATGTAGATGCATATGAAATACTTCCATTGCTCTCTTCAGGAGACGATCAATCCCACGACCGCTACGGTAGCCGAGAAGGCCTGTCATGAAACCCAAAAAAGAGCCATTAAGGGTGGATTATATGCTTCTCCCATTGTTTTACATTTCTTTGATTTGAATGATTGTCATGACGATGTTGAGTTGAGTTTAGGAAATGTATTTTCAATATTAATACAGTATTTATGTAGGTGAAAAGCTGCCACCGGGCAAAAAGCCTAACTGCAGTTAAGCTGTTATAATAATAATGACAATAATGCCTCCAAGTGTGCCGTATCAATCATCCTAGTCATTTCAACAAAGTTTTCCATAGACTTCTCCATTCGTCAAAAGTCTATCTCATTAGGAACGAGCTACGATTCATTATTTTCCTTCAACTATTTTCGACTATTCACAAGGGTTCTCTTAATCAGATATCTTCTGCTTTGTTACCATTACGAGAAATATGAAGAATATCCTAAGAGGAGTTCCATTTATATACTTGTAATAAGTAACGTTAGGGTCGCCACATTCAAAGATATGAGTGGCTTATCAATTTATGAAGCTTGTCAAACAGGACGTTGCATGAAAACAGTCCGAATCAGGTTCGTTGGCTTATAACATATATTTTTTGTGTTTACAATTCAAATGTGTTAATTCTTCAAGAAAACCTGCGTTTGAATGTTTTCTATAATTGAAATCCTCGTACGTCTCATTCTATTATGTATCCGATTTTTTCCATCGAACGAGAACAGTATAAATATTCACCGGGATCATGTGTTCAAACCAAGACAGTCCCGACCAAAACGGTATGGTGAGCGTAAGTAATGTTATTGTCATAATTTTACAGTGGAAAATATGTTTTTGACTATCACAACACTGCAGTATATGATAAAGTAATGGTTAATTCGTATAATTAGGCCATGAGGAAGGTAAATTACCTTGATGAGCTATAAATAAATTTTCCTTGAATAGGAAAATGTGCTTCTTTGAGAAATAGCACGATCTTCGATATGAAATTCCTGCTGAAAGAAAGCATTGCCTGTTCAAACCAGAGCTTTAGCTGAACAAAAATGCTAAGAAATGTTATTATTTAAAAACTGAGAACCTATGGCTAAAGCTGCAAGGCTTAATAATCAAAGAAACTGATTATTTAGCAACGCCCCAACAAAACACGAGAGAATGCTGCCTTTTTGAAATAAATTCTGGAGACTATCACAGCACCGTTGAAGAAACATTTCTCCTTCTCCAAAAAATTAGGGGCATTTTTGAGAACGAGACAACTAGCCCTCCTCTCTTAAGACTCTCAACCGCGCTAAGAGTAGAAACACGTCAGTTGACGACAATGTAAACAAAAGCGCATAGAAACAAGACGAGAGGATAATTTGCGTCGCATTAACGTCCTTTCTCGCGACAAAAGAAGCGAGCATTTCACACCTTCCTTAATAAACAACTTAATTTTGCACCCACTCCGACCAAGGATGGGACGAGAATATTCAGCGATTTTTTATGCGAAGTACATAACGAGATAATTTTCTGCGAGGGTTGAGCATCACGTACGTATTTTAGCATTTATTATTTTGCGAGAAGAATGAATCGCCGGGGCTTTAAGAATTCCTAGTTCGTATGCGGAGTCCAAGGAAGCACAATGAACGGACCTTGGTAACTCTTCTCAAAGCCTTTTATTTACTTAAGAGAACGGAGAAGGAATAATAAATGGGGAAGAGGGAAGGAGCATAAAGAATGGATTAAGAGCGCGACTTCGGAGAAAGAGGAAGCGGATGAGAAAGTACGCGTACAAGATGGGATATTTTGAGAGCTGAAATAAAGAAGACTGATTAGGAGAAGAGATGAGGCAGTGGATGGGGAATTTGATAAAGGGTATAAAGAGAACGGGGTATAAAAGAGGATGAAGAAAGGAAGCAAATGGAGGAGAGAGGGAGGAAGTGAAGAAGAATGGGATTGTGTAAGGAAATGATAACGAAATGAGTGGAAAAGAACAGATAATTTGAAACAACAGGAGTGGGAACCGGATGGGTTTAATGTAATCAGAAACAATTTCAAAGAAAGTGGAGGGTAAACTTCATCTCTTTTCAAAGCCCATTCTATGAAAAATGGAGGTTCTCCACCTATAGGAGACAGGGTTTCGTTGTTTTCTGACGTTACAAATCGTTCCCATTGATGGAACTACCTTGATATTTAAAATAATCCATTTTCTCCAAAAATTAACTTTTCAAACAGTTTCTCAAAAATTAGTTTTATTTTCAAGAGAATTATTAAGCAATGATGAATCGAAGTAGTATTGTATTCAGTGGTTTGATAGCCAATGTCATTTCGCACAAAGGGCTACCAGTGGGAATCATACCCGGAACCGCTTTCACCCATTTTTCTATTCGGGTACCCATTGATAAATCGCATACGTACTAAATAAGTTCTAATGGCAATACTGTAACTTATAATTATGAAAAGTGTTCTTCGATATCAATTATGCAAATATAACACGCATATTAACCTTTGAAATTTATAAATTTACATCGATATTCCTAATGAACAGTTACGCTCTCTGATGAATCTAAGGGTAGACGTAAAATCTAGATTACGCAATTTGCACTACGAATAGAGTAATTAAGTACGTATGTACGCTATGAATAGAGGATTTTGAAGAGTAAAATGTTTTTTTTAATGATACTCTGACAATATGAATGTCGTTTCATACTTTCAAATATATCTTGCGAATTCTTACCCTCGTGTTTCCTGAACTTACGTTACAGAAGTTTCCAGATTCCAAGTATTCTATAACTTTTCTATCGAAACATTCCCTTCTAATGCTTTTTAATTTCCAATTATTATTAACCCATTATTTCTTAATACTAAGCATCACAGCTTAAATATATCGATGGTAGGTCTATAGTCTCATAAACCTTGAGACTATAGACCTTCTATCATCGATATATATATATAAACTGTGATGCTTAGTATTAAGAAATAATGGGTACAACAATAGCGAAAAAGCTTAGACTAATGTGGAATAAGAGCATAATAAGCATATAAGAGATATAACTATATGTCAGTCTTGAAAGTTATGTCGAAATCAATTTCTGGAATTAAGAATTCTAAGTAATAATGATCTTAGATATTACAAAACATTTTCAATCTATCTAAAGGGCCTTTCTAAAATTTCGTTAAATCACAGTATTTAACGTCTAGGATAACCTAAGTAATTCAGAAAATAATTAATCAAACAAATATTTCTTTGGTTAAAGAGATTCCTTTCATTTACCAATAACAGACCAAAGGCCATTGCGACATCTCATATTGAATAAAAAAAAAACAAGACAAGCCGAATGACGTCACACGACGTAGTGACGACAGAGAGAAATTTCGACGACGCCATAATCGTTTTATAAAAAAACAAACGGAAGATGTAAATAAAACACAAAGAAAAAAGTATCGAGGAAGGAACCGATGAAAGAGGAAGGAAGAATATGGTTTGGGGTACGGAAAGGGGTAAAAAAAGAAGACGTACGAAATGTTGGAGAGATGAAGCGATATAGCGAAGGGGCGGGGAGAGGGGAAGGGGTGAGTTGGGGAAGAGAGATCCAGGGGTATACCGCATAGTAAGGGAAGAGAGAAAGGGTCGCCAAGGAAATGGAGAATAAACACATGAAAGAGGAGAGAGCAAAGTTCAGAAACTGTTTGCATATAATTTAGGGTGTTTATGCGTACATGCGTAAATATTATAAGTAACAGATAGTAAAACGTTCAAGTTCGAAAGTAATCTACAACAAGGACGGTGATGTACAGCGAAGGAGAAAATTCAACGAACTTTTCGCAGAAACACGGGTTACGTAAGTTATTCAAACGCGGTTTACATTTTCCAGATGTAAAAGCATGCACATATCGCAATTACCATCAAGGCAATCTTTTGCAACGAAAAAAAACCCTTCAGTTTTATAGAAAGCAAAGAAGGATACACTTTTCCTACCGTTTAGAGTGAAATGAGGAAATCGATTACGGAACGATTCAATGAATTCCTTAGTTGTTATTACATGCATTTAAGTTGCTTATGATTACGGCTGCTCTTCGACGAATGCGACATCACGGAAGTCGATCAAACAATTATGGAGCGCTTTTTAATATTGCCTTCCCATCCGTTATGAAATAGGTAATCTATACTAAATAAAAAGATCGCGACTTCGTATTTTTCGCAGCTAATTTTTTAATGAGACCGGTTTCGGCCATACAGCCATCTTCAGGTACACTACCAGAGATACTGAGGGAATGTATAGTGGGACACTCAGTTTTCCAGGTAAGGTAAGCAGAGGGGAAGGGTTGGTGAAAGTGAGTTCGTTTGTTTAATTCAGCGGAGCCGACACAATTTCTACGAATTTACCTTACCTGCAAAACTGAGTGTCCCACTATAAATTCTCTCAGTATCTCTGGTAGTGTACCTGACGATGGCTGTATGGCCGAAACCGGTCGCACTAAAGAATTAGTTATGGAATATACGAAGTCACGATCTTTTTATTTAGTCATGACGTTCCATCAGGTATCGTCCAATCACTTTGAGTATATTGGTAATCTATAGTGTATCTGTAATCTGTATATAGGACTGTAATTTTGCACATCTATATTTACATACGAACCTTGAAAGCCTCCTTTTCGACCTTTGGCAGGGGGTCTATACATCACGCCGCGCGAATTAGTTGCTTGCAATTTTCATTATTTACACACTCACTGTGTGTAAATAATGAAAATTGCAAGCAACAGCTTGCATTTTCCAACAAATAAACCATATTTGTACATCTGTGGATTCAAATTTTATGTAGAAGAGAGATGAAATAAACGAAGACGAAATATAGCTTTAAAGGTAAATTTAAAATTAATTAGATCGGCAATTGCAACCGTATTCATTGTAAGTTATTTATCTCTATCTATACTTGAAGCGTTGATATTAATTAAGTTAGTTTCATCAATCATATATGTATACTGTCTTTAATAATTATGTAAATAAATAATGATTTTAATCATAATAGTAATAATTAGTAGTATTGTTAAAAGTGCTTCGACAGCTTAGGTAATTTCGCACATATGCCCCCACTGGGAATCGAGCTCGGGACTGCTTTCACCGATGTCGAACGCGGTGCCCACTTGGCTATCCGGGAGCCCTTGTAAATAATTCTTTATTCCAAGGAATAAAACTCTAAACTTTAAATATCAACTAACGTAAACTGCGCTTAACACAAAAACGAAATGGTATAACGATGGAAGATTACAATAATGAGTCCTTCTTTCATACGTTCACAGACATCAAGCAGGGATGGCTAACATTAGGAAACTAAATATAGCAGTCCTTAACTCGCGAAGCACGTCCCTGAGGTCGGTTGAAGGATCCTCCCAACGAAACCCTCAATCTGAAGGTATTATTGCGTGGCTTCGGACCCAGCAAATGGATTCCGTCCAAAGTTTATGAAGCGTCCCTTGTCGCAAATTCAAACTTCCTTAGTTTCGGAATAAACGCCATTCTCCACTTAGGAGAAGTGACTTCTGTTTTCGAGAAAAGGAAGAACTGCAATGCGTAGACTGGGGAGACATCGATATGGCAACGATTCTTATGAAAGGAAGCGTTGCTATGTTCATTCATACGCAAGCGAAAGACTTCAATTTATTGCGTCTATAAAAATAAATCTTGGTCGATTTGGGACTTTAACTTCGTTTTAATGAGCCTCTTATATAAGGAATCAAGTTAGAATAGAGAATTAGAATCTTCAATCTTCTTGTCATTTCCTTAAACAAGTGCACATCTTTGAATAATTATGTTTCCCGATTCAGTCCACGTTAAATGAAAAATCTTCTAACTAGGTTTGCTTAGCGGTTAAATTCATTATCTTCCGTCGTGCATAGAGCTTAAAACATGTGAATGTAGACCACGTGCCACTGGAGTGCGGCCTAACGATTTCATATGCCGATTAATGTTTTCTTATGGATCTCAGTGATAAGCTGGGCCTTCCGATGAAGAAAGATTCCCTATCCCTGTGTTAGACACATTGAGATTAAAATTGTTCCACATTTTAAGGAAATTATTATAATTGGCTTCATTTTCAAACTGGATAAAAATATGTGATAATAAAATACATGTTTAATTATGTACGGGTGAAGTCCGTATTCATCTGCAACATCTTCAATGGATATATTAGAGGTTTAAAATCACTCCTTAAGCCGTCTTTCGGCAATGATCATTCGAGAGACAAAGCCTCCATCCTCAGGGGGTCTCCGTAAAGGAAGTGACTTTCTTTGTGAAGACCCCCTGAGAATGGAGGCTTTGTGTCTGAAATTTTGATTGGGACTTCCCCAGAAATCGGTAATCCGGAATTCCCGTTTGTCTCTGAGCGCGAGTTCCGCTTGCCGAAAGACGGTTTACGGAGTGTTCTTAAACCTCTAATTCATATACAGCCGTGTCCCGACCTTCTTTTTCTTACTTCGATGTATCTGAAGCTTTTAAATTCCTATTGAATTATGGAACGGAGATTTAAATATTCATCAAGAAGAGAGGAATAAAATATTTAAAATGTTTTGATGAAATTTTATCTAAAGTAAAGTAAAGAGTTTGAAATAAAATTTAAGTTTTAAAATTAAATAAATGCCCCCTATTGGAAACATATCCCTAATTTTAATTGAAGAAAAACCTTTTCCCTTGAGTCGAAAATGTAATAAAGATAAAAGAAAAGCCAGCTGCAAACTAGGAATTCTTTAAAAGTTTTTCTATATCTTTAGTTTATTAGTTTTCAAATGAAACGGCGAAGTGGGTTCACTGTGCGCTTGTCAAGAAAAAGAATTCTGTAGCGTAACAAAGACTCTTCGGGAAGCTCTTATTGGAGAAAAAAATTGATCAATTAATTTGGCATATAGGTGAACCTAGCTAATGAGTTTTCGACTGAAGGGAAATTATTTTTTATTTAAAAAAAAAGAGAATTCGGAAGAAATCTAAGGGATTCGGATTCCGAATTTAAGAACAGCAAAGAGATATTGATTTTAAAATTCTTTTTCGATGAGCGAGGAATTTACTTTTGGTGATAAAGCCTGCTTACAGTTTAACATACCTGATCATTAATTTCAATTACCACGAAAATGTGTATATATTGTATTTTATATGGGAATGATATCAAAGATAAATCAAAGCATACAACTTAAAATGGAGCCGTTAACAAGCAGCCAGACGATATAATTGAAAATTATTGAAAATTTTATGGGAACAAAAGCTTGCAGTAAATATCTCAACTTCAACTAAATTATGAAAAAGAGAATAACTCATTATTTCTTGACCCAGTATGTATTTGTGATATATGATCATTGAAAACTACTTTCATGATGCTTAACAGCCAATATCTAGAATAAATTTTCTATCGAAAAATAAGAAATGGGTACTTTCTTCGATTTACCGTATCTTTGGTTAATTTTCATTTAGGATTGTATCTTCTTGCTATGGAGCATTTTAAAAATGTTTGAGGAAGGTTTATTTGTTTCGGCTATGTTTTGAAGATGTATTCTGTGTTGGGATAACTGCCAACTGCCGTCGAATATACGAAATATCTCATTTACTTTATCACACATCACTTCACATTTACATGTACTTCAGCGAACAACTGAGCCAATATTGAGCCTTTATGCAACCGATCCATAAGAAGGATAATCTTCAAAAATCTCGCTTTTATTCTCAATTTTATTGACGGGAAAATCATACTGATATGTAAAGAAGACGGAAAAGAGGCATAAAATATGCTTCCTATTTTGCCCAAAGCAGCGGGATGGGATGGATTCCAATTATTGTTTGTCTAAAATACTAGAAAATTATAATTTTCTGATTTAAACCAGAAGCTACAGAAAGGAAATTAAAAATGCAAATTTACCTCGGCTGCCTGAGGCGTTTCTAATTGTGCCCTTCGCTACTACAGAATGTGGACGTATGCATATTAGAAAATAAAGGAAACAACGTTATAACCCACCGTAACATCTCTAATAAGATTTCTTTCAGCGCTTAATGGGACAGAAAACAGCCCCACGGTCAAATATATCTCCATCTTATCCTCAGATACCGAACCGAAAATCTCTATCTTGACAACCCTTTCGGCGCAGAATACAAAAAAACCTCCCGACCTTCCATTCTTCCTTTTTCCCATCGCAATAGAGGAGTTGCCCACCAATTTGTTCCGCTGAGGCGGGTGTGCTGTTGTTCCAGGACCTTCAGACTCGACCCTTCACCCTTTCCTCCCACCTGCCAAATTTGATTGAAAAGATCGGTGAAAGGTTTTTTGGGGCCTATTGGCTCCGACGTGGAATAGGACCTGTCTGCAACGGTGCTCCCGTCGCTAATTGGAAGCGATTAATAAAGACAGAGAGAAGGGTCTCCTACGAATAATTCATTCCTGCCGAAGCGTTGGATAGCCTTTCAAGCAATAGCAACGTGACCTGTGAGGTTTTAGCTCACACTCTGATGTGCAACCCACACAATAAGGGAAAGAAGGAGACCCCGCTTCAAGACCTGTTCCCTTTCTACGCTCTTCAAAGTCCATAATGCCTGATAAGTTTGGTCGAAATCAGCAACCATTAGAAGACAGAATTGATGTATCCTGTTCTTTTCTTCCATGAATACAGCATCTCATTCCCATCAATCCAAGATTCTCTACTCATAAGTACTTAGACTTCTACATCTACTTAGACTTTCCTTATCAAAATTCTGCCTTATCCTCTTCACTTCCGATTTAACTTTAATTACTACGCCTCCTTTCTAATATCACGTACATACTTATGCATGTGGGATATATTATCTTATATGTTAGATCAATTGAATCGTATACTCTCCCTTTTCTTTCCTCTCATTTCAGTTTTTAGCTGTCGACGTCAGAAGAACATATAGTTCGAGCTGCCAGAATGATCAGTACACCATATATAAGTTTTTTTTTTTATCTCGGGTGTTTTCGCGGGTTTTTTTCGCTCCCCTTCTTGTGTGGGCGTTTTCCCGCATCGTGGGTTTTTCTCTGTAAAACTTCACTTGAGGAGTTTTTTTCTCACAACCCAAATCTTTTTATTTGTATTTATCTCTTACTTTGTGTTCTTTACTTTTTTTATTTGTTTTAATGTTTGTATTAATTTAGGTTTAGCATTATATAATATTAGGACTTTTAGATATGTATTAATTCACCATATATGTTAGTTGTAAGTTGAATTTATTTGAGTAATTATTTATATCTATGACTCAGAGGTTAGGTGTAAGAAAGGCCCATTGGGCCTAACCTCGCCGTAAAGATGAAATAAATAAATAATTTAGGTTTAGCATTATATAATATTAGGACTTTTAGATATGTATTAATTTCCCATATATGTTAGTTGTAAGTTGAATTTATTTGAGTAATTATTTATATCTATGACTCAGAGGTTAGGTGTAAGAGAGGCCCATTGGGCCTAACCTCGCCGTAAAGATGAAATAAATAAATAATTCCCTCTGTATTTGGGTTATTTCACCGTTCTCCATCAATGTTCCAAATTAACCAATTTTTAGAGGCCCCTATGATGTGCTTCTCTGAGTTCTGTTATTATTATTAACATAAAATCGTTCCTGCAATGACATTGCTGTTAAAGATTATACTTCAGATTTTTCGATATGGTAGTGTGACCGAATATAGTTTTCCTTCACTATAGAAATTATATTATATCTACACCACCTTGGTTTTGGGATTTGTTATCGGTCTGCGCGTTGGCTGCGTATTATTGCGATTGTAAAATCCTTTCATAAACTCTTCTTTTAAGTGTATGAATTCTTATACCGGAAGAAATTATTATTAATTTCCCATCGTGTATATAGTTCCCGTAGTTTTTCTTTACTTCCGGAAATCTGTATAATATAAACTAATCCACCGAGACTCCAAATTCCTCCAAATGCAAACAAATATCGCATAATTCGTCTTTGCATACNGCGAAATTGGGATGCAATAGACTCTTCTTAACTTTAATTATTTTTGTGAGAAGTCAATAATACTGTAGAATACGATAGTTATAAAGAAGGATATTACGAAGAATTTCATGGAGATAAAATTTGGCAAGGGGATGAATTACTGTCGGGAAAACGACCCAACGTTTACAAAAGTGAATTTTTTTTATTATGTAAATGCATTATTTTAGAACCTTACCTCTAAGATTCCGACATTCAATTTCAGCCTTTGACTAAAATGGAGCTAATTTCTTAACGTCAGAATTATTATATTAATTGTTGTATTTTATGATTCATTGGCAGCGTTTCCTACGAGTTAAGGTTGTGTGTGCTTGCCTTTTTTTAGTTATACGTACACAATTATTAAAATTGAACAACATGGTGTGAAATGTTGGCGAAAATGTTTCAAAATAACATTCTTCACATGTATCTACCAATCAATACCTCTAAGAAATACTGGAATGGATGTTCTCACTAACATGTCAACTGTGCTAAAAATCGTTTAGCGTAAACTAAAAGTAGGTATGTTTGACAAAGAATATGTTAAAATAGTATTTTGTAATTTTTCTTTACATTTTCATGATTATGAATTTCATATCATTAATAAACAACAAAATTTTAATTGAAAATATGTAAACATTGTAGCCTGAATCTGGTAAAAAATAATAATAATAGACCTGACTAAAACTTAATTCATTTACGTTCGAAATATTATCTATAGATGTATCATAATTTATTTTGTGAGAAAAAATAACTCAAAATTTAATTTGTGGTGAGCATCCCTTGCAGCAACTTTTCCCAATTTGCATTTCCTATGGCTAAATATCCTAGATAGTTCTTAAGTTCCTCCTCCCAAATTAACTGTAACAGCGCTGTGAGTAAAAGGGCTAAAGATCAGCAACTTGTAGAGCCATACACGTCCTGTCGAAAACTTTTTTGGATAGCACATCCGGTTACCGATTAGAGTTTTTGCTAGGAGCTACTTCCGTGATTTAATTAGAGTAAACAACACCAAGTTTCAAAGCCTGACCTTAATGACTAACGAGAATCACATGATACGTAGAGTTTCCCTGTTAAACTGGCTCCAATCAAATTTCCATACACAATTTCATAAATCATTTGCAATATCCATTCCTTTAATTATCAGTTTCAAGATTCTTAACACCCTTTGTTTTGAACCTCTCTCATCAGCTACCAAAACCATGAGGGGAAGGAATGAGGTAAATTAGGCAAGATGAGGGGTGAGTTATTTTTTCTTTGCTTTCCTCAATGAACCAGAATAATATAAGCTAAATAAGTCCATGTATATTCGGCATAAATATCATAAGAATAACATTTTTCGTAGCATTCGATAAGGGATAGGAAATATAAATGCCGTTGATATCAGCATAGCGATGAAGAGAATGAGAGATAAAAATAAATGAGACTAATATTTTCCCGTCCTGTACCAGAAAACGAACGAAGCATTTTCCATCTAAACCGGTATGCCAACGGAAACAATGATTTCCTCGCTCATAATTATTCTTGCGTACCAGGCATTTTAAACATCGTAAAGAGCATATGCTTAACGTAGGCCAAAATTTAGTGTATCCATAATACATTTTAAAAACTACGAACTAAAAATAATTACGAAAAAATATATATAAATTTAAAAAGGTGAAACACGCAATATTCAAAAAGGCGTTACCACGATGAATGCCATCTCACAGCTCACGCATACCTCAGTAGCTTTCATTTTATCACAACCATCAACAATAGAGACTAAATCGAATCAAGGAGACATTTCTCTACCCAGTAGTCGAATTAATGAAATTTTATCGCCAAAAGTATTGAAATGGAACAATTATTAGCGTTTCAGGAATTTAATACGATGAAAACAGTGTTATCTTATAAAACGATGGAAGATCATAAGAGTGAGTCGACGGTATAAAAACAATAAACCCAATGCAATTCGAAAAGATAAAAGACATGTATACACTAACGTAACATATTCTGCAAATGCGTTGGAAATTTCATGTTCTGGGGCAATAATTCTATGAATGCAAAGGTACGAATCGATCAATCGGAAAGAAAGTTAAATTCTCCATCTAACGTTCGCTTGACTCAGCATTTCTCTCCATCTGAAAAGCGTCGGAAAGAAAGTGTTACGCATCCAATCCTGACAATGAAGGAGGTCCAATACTAGAAAAGCGCCCATATTTTCCGATCCCTTCACAAATCCACTCTGGATCAGCGGCAAAAAGGAACGGAAAAATGGAAACGGATATCCCCCCGCAGCTATCAAACCTTTTCGAGCTATTTCCAATCAGAAGACAAAACGATAGCGGTCCCGCGGAGCGAGAGCTGAATTGTAAGGAAAAGGGATTGGCGGAAGGAAATGAAATTGGAAGACGTTATTAACAAAAGCGAATCGGAGAGTAAAGGTAAAGGATTAGTTTGGGGCCAGATTCTGTGTAGCATTTCATACAATCTTCAACGTTATTAATGATAACAAGGAGAATGTAGGGATGCGGGACTCAAAAGGACGAATGGCAATACAAACTCAGCAATGGTTGTAATTTACGCATGGTATAAATAGTGCTTTTCCGGCCATATTGTACATATGTCGTTTCAAAATAATTTCAAAATTATGTATCTTATTATGAAGAGGTAGAAATGAAGTTTTACATAGTAACCAAAAACCAACTAAAATCTAAATAAATATTTCGTGTACATGTTGATATAGATTCTTGTAGTAAGAAATATAACTACTATTTTAAGTAAATTATTACATAATTGATTTACGTAAGTAACTTTAATTACGTTTGTAAACTGAAAAATATAAATTCAAGTAGTTCTATGAAAAACCGTTGCTATTGAGTGAAAGTTTACTAAAAATGCATTTTAAGTTTGAAGAAAATTTCATGCAAGTGATATACACTGATTTGTAAAAAAATGGTACGCCATAAAGGTACCATAGCAACGGTGTGAAATACTAATCATTCTACCACTAAGAGCTAATTAACAAATCAATCTGCAACATCATATTATACACACTAAAAATATTCCATTCCTAACCTGATATGTAAGTTGGACCTTATGGCACATTATTCACCTCTTAAAAGTTGATCGCTGTGATTTCAAAATTATTATTATAAATATGAAAACGATTTCATGGAGATAAAATTTGGCAAGGGGATGAATTACTGTCGGGAAAACGACCCAACGTTTACAAAAGTGAATTCCTTAGTCTTACGAAAGGTTTGCAAAGGCGGAGAAGAGGATTACCAGTCCACCGCAAAAACAACAAAGGAGCTAGCTGGGTAGTTAAGTTTAGGAACGCAAAACATTCGTATCCGAGTCTTATAGGATAAAATCTGTAGCGGAAAAGGTCAATAACTGGCTGTACTGAGTGTAGACCGAGAAAAAGGCTTCATCTATGACTTAAAGCTATGGCCTGCGGCATTTTAGCATCTAAATAAGGTTTACTTCTTATGAAAATAGCTACAAAAGCATTTTCATCTCGTAACAGAAACTAGTCTAAAATAAAATCATGGTCATATTCTTAGGAAAGTTTTATTTTGTATAGCATATTTCGTTTAAAAACCATTTCTTAAGAACCAATCACATACGGAATAACGTCACTTGTATCGCACAGAGGAAAATCCTGAGATAAGAGGCTCTAAAAATTCCACTAATAACTCACAAAGAAAATTTTTTTTCTTCATGTTTCCAGACTTCACTGATTCGGGCTCAATTTTTTGTAGATCTCTACAATAAAGAAAAAGGAAAAGAACATTTCTAACGTTACCACAATAATTTTTATTGTACGGCCATAGTTTCGACCCATTAGGACATCATCGGGTGAGCCTGATAATGACCTGAAGGTGGAAATCATTCTTTTCCTTGTTCTTTACTTCATTTTTCCTTCAATGATTAAAGTACAAGGTACGGTATGAAGGGAATATTGGATATATCGTCAACAATTCTTTTCAACTGTACTTAATGTTCCAAAAATGACGGTCAGGAGTTAAAATTTACCATCTGACCTGCAGCTAACTAATAAAAGGTCGAGCTCGAAGAAGAAGACAAGAACACGAGAGAAAGAAAACTGAGAAACGAAATAAAGGGTGGAAGCGAGAAATATGGAGAAAAAATAAATTGACAGAGAACAAGAGAAATGGAAAAGGGGAGAATACAAAGGAAATTCGGCAGAGTTTGGGTTATGAGTGATTCCATCTTTCAATCGAATGAAAAAATCTCAACGCACAGGTTGCAGGAATATGGAAAGGAATTATTCGATACAAAGTGGAGAGAAAGGAAGGAGAACAAGTTGGCAGACGGAAAGGTAGCCCGCTGGGGCATTAAAGTCATTTTATTTCCATACAGAGAGCTCTGTTAAAGGTACGGGGTCGTTAATGTTAGGAAAACAACACTGGAAATTTAATTGTGGCACAAATAATGAGTCTGGAAGAATTTTTGTGAAGATTTTTATGTTCCAAAATAGACCAAAATGTTGTCAAGAATGAAAGGACGTTTTAAAAATCATCAAAAACCCAAAAAGGAAAAGAAACAAAAGCGTATGGCCCATCGAGAGCTTTTACCTTGGAAAAATTCCCATTGTATAAGGCTAATGGTGATTACGACGAGATACGACAGTATGGAAGAATATATATTTTGCTCCCAAAACGCCGGAATTATTTCTCAAAGTATTGTCATTCTCCATGCACGAGAAAAACTCTGGGAGGCGATTTCGTTCTTTAGTCTACAACTGTAATGAGAAAGGTAACGCATACGCATACGTATCATGATTTTCTTCTGGGATGTAGAAAGAAAAGAGGGGTCAAGCTTCTGGTTCCATTTTAGGTTAATATAGTAATTCTATTCCATAATAATACTATAATTCCTTCTCATGAATGGAATAATTTTATTCATTCTCCTTTTGTTAAAAAATAGGGAAAGATATTTTTTCATTATCTTTAGACCAAGCATTCTTTCTCTGTGATAATATAAATGTTAATGTGTGATTCTGAAACCAAGTGTCTCCAAAAGTTCATCTTGGTGACTCCAAATAGAATGCTACGAAACGTGTTCTTCATCATTCATTTACAGCACTTACATGAACTTTTTTCACTTAAAACATTCTGACTCAGTAAGGAAAGCAAGGGAAAAATCTACTCATCTCTTTCTTTTGCTTCGTATGCCTCATTCTCCCTGTAAATGTTATGGTAGCTATTGGTGAAGTGGTTGAGCTTCGAATCAGCCTTCATTTGAAATGAAGAATAATTGACTTGAAGAGTTAGTCAGTCACATACGCTAGTCTCAGAAATAAAAATCATAATATTAAACTTTTTCTTAAATCTTGAAATTGAAACTTCTTAATATTTTAAAATCAGATCTTCAACCACTGGATAATAAAAATCGTCATTGTAATATCCTTTCTGTGAGAATCAACCGTGCTACCTTTTTCAAAGGGCTTCAAGCAGCGGCAAGCAATTTTACGACGTTGAAATTTCTTCGTTTAGTTTTTATATAACCTTTTGGAGTATTAGGGTATCTATATCTTTAAAACACATTGATTCACGGTAATGATATTGATTTAAAAAGGTATTGGCAAAAGTCTAACCTGATGGCAACATCTGATTTACCACAATGCGGCGTAAGCTTTACTTTCATATCACACGTATCAATCAATCCGCAACAAACGAATGTAGTCACTGAAAAAAGTAACATTCCATTAAATCAATAACCCTGTTCGAATTATCTCCTTTAGCCTTAGACCTGATTCAATGTTAAAGAAGATAACTGGGCTATTTATTTAATTATCCTCCAATAAATTTATCATCGGTATATTAAAATTTGTCACTATACTCCTAATTTCTAACATCGATGCCATCTAGCTATTTTATCCGAATTTGGCTGTAATTAAAATAATTTTCGAGTAGCTGTCCAAAACTCAAAGAAAATATTTAAGTCCATCTCGATAGATGCCATTGATGTAAGGATGCTAGAATGATTTTAGGAGGAAGGGAACGACGAAAGCAGTAAGATGTTCAATTGGAAGTTACTGCTTATGGGATTGGAAACACATGTCTATACATGTTTCTAAATTTCGGGCGAAATTGGGATGCAATAGACTCTTCTTAACTTTAATTATTTTTGTGAGAAGTCAATAATACTGTAGAATACGATAGTTATAAAGAAGGATATTACGAAGAAACGTAAAATGACCAAAACATAAACTACATGAACAGTGTAAAAAATAGAACTTATAATAGTAAAGTACTCTTGAACAAATATGGAAAAAATAATACTCATACAGGATTAGGTAAAGAAAAAGGTAAGAAAAAGCTTTTTAGATTAAAATTTGTGATTATTTGGCACATAGGAGAATAAAATAGGAATACATCCTAAATTACCGAAAATAGAACGGGTTATATGATACGTAGAACAGTAAATAAAAGATCTTTGCCACAAATAATATTGCACTGATAGTGAGAGAGAAAATGAGGTGAATAAAATATACGTGGAACAAGTTCGTAAGCATCCATGGTCTCAAAAGCTCACAGTAATACAGTTCAGATTGTAAATTTAGGTGGCGAAAATGAGTAAAGAGAAGTTTAAGAGCAGATGGGCTTAGTAAGAAAAACAAAGGAGTTGTTGGATACGTAACTTATCACAAAATCCCATTTACATAGTAAATAAAATGTTATGAGTACGTCACAGTTACACCCACAAACAGCTAAATGTTTGAAAGATTATCTACTAATGGTTTTAACTCTGGATAGATGGAATCGCTAACGCGATTTCTCTCTCCGAAAAATTAAAAATAAAGAAATAGAGCATATCCTCCTTATAGTTCATTCATAATATTTTGTGAAGTAAGGTTTTAAACTAAGAAAAAATATTACAATTCTACAGGAAAGATTTCCTTAGTTTTTTTTGTTTATGCAACATTCCATGAAGCATCGCCAAAGCAAGAACCCATAAATAAGGCCATTTCATTCTTTCATTGACGTCACCTCATGCTGAAACATTAATAAAATCAACCCCCAACCAAAACGGTGGTCTGCATCCAGCATTACACGCAGCATATATTAAGCACGCTTCGACAATGGGAACAAATACAAAAAGCTCTTTCGATTCTGGCAAAGGTCGAATAAGTCGTCAGAACCAAAACGAGAGAACCAAGAGAAAAGAGGAACGAGAAAAAATCCGGGCAAAAAATATCAAAAAACGTGAAAGACGCAAGGCAGAATTAATTCTTCCCACGAAAATACCCATTTCTCCCGGTCACACTCCATTCTTCTCGGGGAAAAAAGTTATAATAGCATCTCCGCTCTGATGCATTGGTGTGAAGAAGGTTTGGTGGTTGGAAGAGAAGAGAAACCTCCGAGAATGAAAGAGGCGGTGGCCACGGGGATGGAAACCGTCACAAAAGGTCACGCGTATTGTGCGTGGAGGTACGACAGAGGGATTTGGCAATGTCACAATGCAAAGGACTAATATTACGGCACATCTCCCTTTAAAGAGCTCGAGAGAACAATGGTGCGGGATGGAAGGTCGCTGTGGGAGGGGCAAAGGGTCCGAAATCAAGGGAGAGAAAGGTTTTTGGGCGCCTCGGAGAGGATTGAGTGGGCAGGGAGGGTAAAAAGATACAGGAACGGAATTAAGGTGGGTGGAATGTATGTTCGGCGGAGGGGCAAAAACAATGACCCCGGTAGCAGGCGCCTGAGGCGGGGTTAGAGTTACCCTGCAAAAAATGTATTCCCGGACGAATTATATTTCTGCGTGGACATAAGGAACGCTGGAACATAATTCCTACATTAACATGTAAATAGCCCTTATCCTATTAAATTAGATTTTTATCAAGTAATGAAAGATTGTAATGAATTCTTTTCTGGTGAGTGAATTGAGTGAAATCTTCTCTGGATTTTCACCAAGTCAAGCATTTCGTTCCAGCAAGAATTTTCCATTGTCTTCAGAGCGTTCAGGGTCCAGACAAGAATTCAGATGCTGAAATTTTTACTTATTAAATATTAAATCGAAGATTTCGTTATGGGTTACAAACGAAATTAATTATTTTTAGAGAACGAAAATGATGAATATTTTAGTTAATATAATTTTCTCAGCTCATTCATTTAAAAAATTTTCAGGTTCATAAGAGGTTTTTAATGAAACTTTCGGCTGAATACTTACTTATTCATGATCTTGTTCAACATTCACAAATGCTTTATTTTCATGAATTGTTCGTTATCTAATGAAACTTATGGCATATTAATATTTCAGTATGGCAGTTTGTCAGTCTAGTAAGGTTGAGGCTCTTAGCTCTTCAACCTGGTCTAAGTATTGGTTGTTCGTAATCTATTTTGATTCAACCTATTTTTCTTATTGATCATGACTCTATTGATGAGGTCTTGACAAAACGTCAAGCAAAGAAAAATGTTACATTCTGACGGTTCAGTATTTATATTTATATTTTACTTATCTCGGAACATAATCTGAGAAATTGAAGCTGTCGATAATTCAAAGTTATGTCTTTCAACGTAATCACGTTTGAAAAATGATCTACTTAGGGTACGATGAATGTCCAATCGATAAAATAGAAGGAAACGCAAAAATAATTAGTCTTGTTTCGAACTGATATCGTCAGAGTGACACAATCAAGTGTATCTCCTATCTATGAGCCTCGCGATGGATAATTTGTAATAAATTCCTAAAAGAAATTGTACGATTCACTATAAGTAGCGATAAATAATTAATCTGCGTCAGATAGCGTAGATATATCGGTCCGAAGGTGAAAAGTTAACGCAGAGAGAGAGGGCTAACAGGATCCCAAATCAAGATACCGATATCTGCTAGGCAGTAACGGTGACCCGCCTGTCATGTCCAATATCTGGAAAGGAAAACGCACCGCGGAAACTCAAATGGGAGCAAGAGAAAACCTCATCGGTCTGAAATGCCGCAACGCCCTGATATACGCGCGAAAAGATAACGGTTTGGGAATCGCAAATGGAATCTAAGAAGGGAATGATTAGATCCTGTGAAAGTACGTTTTTATCGGTACGAAATTTAGATTGATTATCCACTCCTGATATTCATTTCCAACTCATGACACATTCAGGGTAAAAGATATAACCAATTGCAATTAGGAAAAATAAAAATTTTCAAGGACCTGCAACCTACACGGCATTCGGAGATCAATATTCCACAACATTATTATTACATAAAATAAATTGCATAAAAATATTGTTTTCAAATGATGATTCTTTGTGGTATCAAACAAAATCAGATCAAACGAAAAGATTTTGGTCCAATTATTTTTTATTTTACATATCGTGGCGTGGAAAGATTCCATGAAACGAAGTGGAGATACTATCAATCACGTTTGCTACAAATCCCAAATGTTAAGATATATGATGTATTATATATAAACTCACCACTAGTTATGACGTTGGATTGTTAATTCATCTGAAAGTCGCCTCTTTTTCATCAGTCTTTCAGCACTTCTAGGAATACACAAACCAATTATGAAGATAATCATTCGGATAGTAAAAAAAGGCTTCATTGTTAAGTATTTGTCATAAGGAAAACATGAAGAGTAGAAGAAAATGACGGATAATATTCAAAGACACAGAAGTGGATGAACAACTTTAGAACGAAAATAACGATCGGGACATCAAGAAACGATGGAATGGTGGACAAATTCTTGTCCGCAGGTGTGAATAACAAGAGAATACTGAAAAATAAATGTCTAAAATGAAACAAAGATCAACACAGAGCCATCGTATAATCTTGGTGGAGAAGATTGTGCCGAAAGAATCGTCAAGTATTAGCGACCATAATAACTTAAAGCTTACAACAATGGCAACTAATTTAAGCCGAAACCTATCGCCGTTTTCACATGACTTATTACGTGGAAATTAGAACTTTTGAGGTTTCTCATTTTAATTTACACTCATTTGAGAATATAATTTAGGAAAAGACAGGCATTCATATAAGATCTCTAATTTTTGCGTCGATGCATATCTTGTATTACCTGCCCACTCTAGAAGGATATAAGCGGACAGTCCGTCACATTGTGCAGCTTTGTCCACCGAGAGCTTACCCGCATCGACTTGACGACCTCCTGAACGCGATGCACGACGCGGTCCATTAGATTCGCGCTTTGCTTTGAGTTGTAGTCTGTTTTTTGACTTCTTTGATATTTTTTACTCATATCATTTTTATTCTAATGTTCTGGCCATGCGATAAAGAAAAAAATATGACAATCCTATTGAAATGTCGCGACGCACTTTGTTGATAATCTTAGGGGGGGAAAAGAGAATATTATATGGTTTACGAAAATGATCAGAATAAAGCGATAGGAAAGGAAATTTGGAAGCGAACCTAACAGAGAAATTATTTATGGTTTTGTAGGAATGGATTAATCGTTTTTCAGCAAGACGATATATTTCAATAAAGATAACCCTACAAAAAAGCTTATTATTCAATAAAACTATTGTATTAAACTGTACAATAAGAAGAAAGAGTAGATAACGTAAGATCTAAAGGAGTTAATTGAAAAGATATTTCAATTTAAAGGAGAAGATCATTGGCTCCTAACATCTCATATTTCTAAATCCAGATAATTTGCTGTGAGCGAAGAGACGTATAGTGAAAAGAGGGGAATCTAACAGAAACAGAAGCAACGTATGAAAATCAAAAGCATGAAAACGCAAGAATACTATGGACATAAATATAGACAGATATCACTGTTGCGAATGGGGGGGTACTCTTCTGCAGCATAGAAAACTCGTGGCGTAAAACTGCAATTGGAATGGGAGATGAAAAATTCTTAGGGAAGATAAGAATAAACCGGAGGCTGTCTCCAGGATCAGAAAAGAAAAATGTGGAGGAATAGAGAAAAAGATTCGATCTTCGGATACTTTCCGAAGCGAAAGAATAAAATATAGAGCAATGAATAGAGATCGGTACAAAAGTCAAGTGTGGCGAAAGTTTGGGATGCAAATAAATTAACCAACGCTGAATAATCAAACCAATGAATACGCCGCAGCGGATACGCTGATATCAGTGGTATTCATTCGAAAAGTTAAATGGAAAATTCCATCGGCAGACAAAACAGAGACCTTTCCATAAGATACTACTCGTAATGTGAGAAAAGATTTGGGAAAGTATTAAAAAGGCACCCTTACTGAAATCAGCATTTCAAACTTTTACATTTGTAAGGTAAGACAATAATGGAGTTATTCGTAAAAATATACATATTCTACGGGACATTGTCAAAACATTTTGATTAAGAATGTATTTTTAAAATTTCAAAACTAAATGCATATTCAACGTCTCAAGTACTTCGAACTAGTTTTAATATCATAGGATAACCTTTCCCCACATTTCGTTCAGTTTATTAATTTGAGACTGCAAGGTAAAGCTGACAAATTACGTGATAAAATTTCACTCGAGCTACAAAATAATTCCAAAGCAAGCAGTCCATATTATTCTTTTTTATATTTTAATATTTTTCGTTCATTAAAAATTAAGACCCCATCTGATTCATCGAGACATTTTATTTTCTGAGATTCCTCCACCTCCCTATCTCGTAATCCCTATATTCTATCCACACCGAGAAGTGTTGTCCCAACTACTTTAATAGTTATTTTAAATTTCTCTATAACTCATAAATTCTCAGAACTCACCCCTCTGGCAAACATATGATTCCAATTCATAGAACTGAAATTTACGGTAAAACCTTTTTTGTCTTAGGAGCAAAATACTGGAATGAACTTCTTCATCCCAAATTAACTCAGTCATCTTTCTCCTCTTTAATGCGGGAGATCACTGGCATACTCTTTAACTTGGAGCATCAAATAACTGATTAACTCTTCGCCATTACTTTTCCCTCTTATAATTGATCAATCGTTTTTTGAAAATGTATGGCCGATATTATGCTGTTTATTCTCATCTATTCTTCATCAATTTTCAACAGGGATTGAAGATATTAAATGTAACTGTTCTGATAAGTTGAGTAAAGACAACATTGTTTCAGTTCAGAATTCTATGTTTTTACCTGAACCAAGTTTGGATATGATTTTCAAAATAATAAAAAAACTGGATAATAAAGGCCCTGGACTTGACTGCATAAGAATAAGGGACATTAAAGCTAATGTGCTAGTGTTACTTCCGGTCATAACCTCCTTAATCACCAGCAGTATAAGACAGTCTATTGTTCCTGATGACCTAAAGAAAGCCTTGGTGAGACCAATACATAAAGAAGGTACATACACTGACTTTAGCATTTATAGGCATGTTTCTTTGTTACCATCAATTAGTAAGATCTTAGAAAAATACATGGTAAACTGTCTAACTGCTTATTTAGAGAAATCAAACTTAATTTCAAAATACCAGTTTGGATTTCGTAAAAACACAGGGACAAAAGATGCTTTGNTACTTTAATAGTTACTTAAAGTACCTCAATAACTCATAAATTCTCGGAACTCGCCCCTCTGGCAAACATATGATTCCAATTCATAGAACTGAAATTTACGGTAAAACCTTTTTTGTCTTAGGAGCAATATACCGGATTGAACTTCTTCATTCCAAATTAACTCAGTCATCTTTCTCCTCTTTAAAACGAGAGATCACTGAGATGCTCTTTCGTTTGAAGCATTAAATAACTGATAAGCTCTTCGGCATTACTTCTCCCTCTTATAATTGATCAATCATTTTTTGAAAATGTATGGCTGATATTATGCTGTTTATTCTCTTCTTCTGTAACTTATGACTAATCGGTACGTATATATCTCATCTACCGTGTTCCTTCCTTCTACATTCTGAGGATACTCTTACTAGCTAGTAAGTATAGAACAGTATACATTAAAGAAGATTACCACTTATGATATTGATTATTCAACGAGGGCATCTGGCTGGATTCATCACCTTGAGTTATTAATTAATGTACGTATACTTTGTTAATTTAATGTGCAATTGTTATTTAATGATGTATTGAAATCTTTCTAATCATAAATTGAACGTTTAGTTTAGTAATTTTTAGTGTTTTTTCAATATGTATGTTGAAATTTTCTAAAATTTTCAAGGATTTTTGAATTTCAAGTATTTTCATTGTAAATTACTTTTAATGTTTTATTTTCTACTGTGTTTTTGCGGGTTTTTTCACTCCCCTTCTCTGTGAGTATTTTCCCACAACGTGGGTTTTTTTCTTTGTCAACCTTCAGTTACAAGATTTTTCCCCCCACACAACTCTTTTATTTTTAAATTAATATCTGTAATTAATAGCGACATACGAGGTCAGGTGGAAGAGAGGTCCAATTGGGCCTAACGTCGCCAATAAGGGGTTCATCTATCTATATATCTAACCACTATTAGTCTCCCGATGCCTTATCATATAAAATAACCAATTATCTTTATTTATTATTATCCCTAGCATTATTTTGCGTTGACATTTAATGATTATTACACATTTTTCATCCTTCCACAACTCTACATTAACCTTCAGTGCATATTTTTCTTGAAAATGTTGCCATGGATAAAATCTTGCTACGGCATTTACAAACAAATTTCAATTTTTCGCACTACTTATTCCCTACAAGGAAAGATATTCTGACAAATGTAAACTTCGTTTGCCTAAAATTAGTTGGTTATTATTAACCATTAAATTAACCTGGCACATTTTCAAAGAACCGAAAAATGAGTACTCCTGAACTACTACATATTTAACTGAAAGTTTGAAAAATTACCTGGATTCATTAAATGGAATTGATGAAACTGAAGTTTGACAAAGTGTAGATGAATAAAAAGAGTTAGACGTAATATTCATCAACTTCGAAATCTACGCAAATTAGCACTTCTATCGAAATTGTCACGCGAAACACTCACGTCAAAGCTGTAATCATCATAATTATCAATCTCTTAATCAGCTAGAAAAGAGAACCCATCTTTCACAAGCTCACCGATAAATTAACCGATACGATGAATCAAAGCCTACTGGAATCAAAGCCAATTACGTCAACAGCAGAGTTTCTATTAATCAATGAACTTCAACTCGACATTTAAAGCCAAAGTTTATCAGAGGTCTCCACACAGAGTTTTGAATTAATAACTGTAGCTACATTCTCCTCGATAATCATATCATTTTCTGAAAAAGGTGACCTCATATTCGTCACGATCTAAATCTTAGGTCGCTAAAATAATACTCTTCAGTGATTAAAATAATCACCCAACTAAAAAAACTCGATTTTATTATGAAAATCAGTTGGATCATTTTGACGAGAAAAACGATGAGGAGCTGTACCATTTACTTCACGACCCTTATTTATGGCACAGAAAAGGTAAATAGAAATTATTGTAAATTTCATTGATTTTAAGAAAGCATTTGATAAACAATGTCTGAAATTGGTATTAGAGGCAAAGTTCTAGACTGGTTCCACGATTACCTACTCAACAGAACAATGAGAATTAAATTCAAAAATTCTAATAGTGATGAATTCTTGGTGAAATATGGTGCGCCACAGGGTTCCATATTAGGTCCTACAATGTTTATATTGTGCATAAATAGTATCTTTGCTTGTGTCAAATATTGTGATACATTACTTCATGCAGATGATGTAATACTAATAGCTTCACCCAAGGATATTGACGGAGCTCTACTGCAAATGCAGCATGATTTAAATTGTATAGCTATATGGGTCCATGATAAAGATTTAGTTATTAATTTTAAAAAATCCAAATGTATGCATATTGTTGGTACCTTGAGTAAATTAAAACAATTGCCTTTAAAACTTCATAATCATGATTGCTTACATAGAAACACCAATGAACTCTATTGTAATTGCCAGAATTTGGATCAAGTATCAAAATATATGTATCTGGGAGTAGTTATTGACCAGAATTAAGGCTCATATTGATAGAGTATTTAACAAGTTGAGAAAAGTTTCATATCAATTGTACCATGTTAGTTTTAGACTGCCTGTCAATGTGTTGAAAATGTTATACTTTGCTTTTGTTGAGTCTATTATTAGATATGGTTTAACTGTGTGAGAGGTTGCTCGCAAGACTCACAAGAACAAACTGTTTTCACTGCAAAATAGGATAGTTAGATTGATTTATAGGTATGTGAAAACCAGAGGAAATACAAATGTAACTGATACTGTCGATACTAAGACTATGTATAAGTCTCTAGAATTACTTCCCTTAGATGATTTATTGTTATACTTACTTGTTGTTGAGAACTATTATGATTACAAGTTTAAATCGCAAAAGAGTAGTAGTAGTATTGTTAAAAGTGCTTCGACAGCTTAGGTCATTTCGCACATAAGCTCCCACCGGGAATCGAACCCGGGACCGCTTTCACCAAAGTTGAACGCGTTGCCCACTTGGCAATCCGGGAGCCCGATCGCAAAAGAATACAGCACATAACATGAATACTAGGAAAAAGTTTAACTTTGCAAGATTTTAGAATCAATACGGTGCTAATAGATTTAATGTTGTAATTCCAAAACTTTTTAACAATCTGCCTGACTATATGCACAGTCTCAATACNGGTAATGAATTTTTTAAAAACACCCCCATGAGGACGGAGTCAACAATAAATGAAAGCCTGCGAGAGGATGGCCTCTCGCAATTATACCACACAAACACCGCTGAGGATTTGCAGGGTATACTTGTTAAAATATATTAGCTTCTATTTTCAATGGATTTTGTACTGTAGAATGTCCCTGTATTGTAGACAATGCAGTTTTTACTACATGGCTCTAATCTCTCCTCCCCACCCTCCACAGACAAATCCTGGCTACACCCTTGATTTGAATAAAAATTTATAGTAAACATGTCCTTGAGATCTGCATTAGTGGCGACCGATTTCAAATAACATCTACGAAATGTTTAACAGGCTCCAAAATAATTACTCTTTTCCTCCCATTTACCATGAAGTACGGAGATTCAATGCCTCAGCAATTATAAATTATTCTTCTGAGAAAATCATTCGAGGAATATTTTGATAAATGGAATTAGGGGGAACACTTAATAGATTATTAATCCAACAAATTATAAACAATTGTTTAATCTCAACTCAGTAAATGAATAAATTAAATAAATAGTATACAAAATTACTGTATCATCAGTATTATCGGAAAAAGATAGAAACCAGTAACAATTTAAGTAAAGAATAATAACGTAATATAATATCTAGTAATATCATTCCGAAAGTATCTCCGATTGTCTAGGATAGACGTGGCGAACCGATTGCACGCAAGAGAATATTTGCAAGCGGAACTCTATCGTGGCTATCTTCGTTATTTATGAATGGTAGATTATATTAACTATCGATGATAATTACTGATGATTTAAGTCAAACATGTATTAATCACATCATACATAGCAGCAGCATCTCACTATATAGTTTGGTACCTCATGTGTACCCAAGTCCTTCACATTTATCAAATATGGCGCTCTTTCCGCATAAGGCCCGCCATTCCTGCCCAAGAAGATTAGCTGAGTTACTTCCCATTCTATTTATAAACAAGCGATTTCAACCCGTCCCTCTCTGTGATATTACTACGGATTCTTCAAACTCATAAACCATGAAGTTTCAATTAAGGGAGATCTAAGAGGGAATTATTCATGCGAGTCGACTCTTTTATAGAATGCAAAGGTGCCCAAGGATGGGGAGCCAATAGAGAAAGAAAATTTATGACTAACCCTTGCCCTTATCCTTTATCCTATTCTAACCGAATCCCACCGCGTAGACTAGACCGAGAGGTCTTGCATGACTGCCGAATTTACGAAGGTGAAGTTTTATAGGACATGCAGTATATCCAAATAACTTCAACACATATCGAATGAAACTCTCTGTTCCTGACGTGGCCATTCCATCAAATAAAAGTAATTTCATCGATTATATTTTACTACTAAGAATATTGTACCTCGAAAACGGTCAATAGCAAGAACTGAGAATTGCGAGAGAAATTGACAAGGATTTAATGGGTGTAAATCAAAGTCATACTATTTTATCTGGCGCTGACGCATTGGTACATACTTTCCCCAATGGTAAGTAACTACAGCTTAAAAGAATGAGATTTCCTAAAGATGATACAAAACCTATTTCGGGTGGTTTAGTTGCGGTTCTTGCCTCGGTTGTTTTGAAAGCCAAACGCATAACTTGCCACACAAGCTAAATCATGGCACTTATTTATGTCCTTCCATACTGAACGTCATGAGAAGCGTTTATAGAGTCTTTATATTTTACTTACGTGTACTCTTCAACTCATAGTACTCTGGCTCAGTGACCGAAGAAAAGGCAAACTACCTCGCTCCTCCTATAGCCAAGGGGGCCTCATTCCCTCTCCAGGGATTTTCGAAGAGGATAGGGTTTGTTGTGTGTCGGCTTCCGCGTTGAATAATTAAAAAAGATGGGCTTATAAATAAACAAATGACGCCGCAACGGTTTTAGGCTTATTCTGTAAAACTTCGCACATTTATGAACTGTGGCGTAAAATTTTAAATCGGGGGCTTTCAACGTTATACCTCCAGCGTTCTACATTAGTTTCTATTAGAAGGACGTTTAAAAACATCGTAGATTTTTCTTTTCCCGGATAGAATATTAAATTATATTTTACCTATTCGCCTATTAAGCTTTAGGAAAGAAAAATTAACGAAATTTTCAGGAAAGAGTTACCTAAACGAAAATGGGTTGAATAAAAGAGCCGCAGGTCTAACAACTCTGTTTTAGGTTGTTAGATTCTAAAATCATTATAATTAATTTTCCATCAGAGAGCAAGAAGGTATTTGCCAAGTCTACCTTTCAAAAATGCTTGCCTCCTCTCATTGCCATCCCTTCGAATCCATAACACGTGACGCTTCGCACGATCCTTCATGAATCCGGTCACCGATACTCCTCCGGCGACAAGACGGAATTAGCCCTTTACGGAACCTCGCAGAGCGCAGGATAGCCAAGTATTACGGCACCAAATCCTCGCAAGAACTCCTGGGGAACTTTCCTTCCCGATTGTCGCGTAAGCTGTGCAGGGGTAAATAAAAACTTCCAGAGGTCAAGAGGGTTGGGTCGAAATGCCGCTTTTTTCCGCTGCAAGGGACGAAATTCCCTGAGCTATAAGAAACGATAGTGAAAGAGGTCAGCCCATACACTTTGGTGTCAAAAATTTGCAGGAATGAGTCGGATAAAAGCGACCTGTCGTGCGAAGTGAGGTCACATTTTTTATGGGAGGGTTCAACGCCCTAATGGGGGAGGCACGGAAGGGACCGTGTGGGATTAAAAGGATATTGATACGTGTTTTTCTGGCTTCCATGGAAACCCGATGAGTGCCGCAGAATGATAGCGATAGAGGGTGCGCAAAACAGCACCGATCTCGGTCGGAGGTCTGACCGTTCGCAGTGATTGGAGGTGAGTTTTATTGGATCCGTAAATGGACAAATGGTAGTTTTATAGGTTGAGCCACACCTCGATAATCTGGAGGCAAGAAGAATTATTATAAAGCTGACCCTGCGGCGATGGGGGGTAAGCGGTCGTAAAATGGGAGGCTGTTTCCCCTTAAAGGAGAGTGAAATTATACCGTCAGAATCGCAGGTGGTGTTGTCAGCTATAGTTATGACCGCTCAGACAAGTAGAATTCTGACGCCCAATTCTGCTCTCATTTATCTTCTACCCTATTTTACAGCATATATTTCCTCGAAACTATGAGTCACTTTTTCCAGGTATACTTAATTAATTGTAACATTTCCTTGTAAACTTCCTCATAAAAAAGTAAGGAAATGTTACAATTAATTTTTCATTTTCATTTTGTTTGTACGTCCTATACAACCTCCCACTTTCTCTTCGGTCCGTTCCTTCGTGATTCACCACTTCTAAGTCTAAAAAAATTATTCTTTCTTCTTTTTCCTTGTTAAATTTCATACACTTTTTTAGTATCGATTAGTGTTACTCCAGGTAAGTTTGCATATTTTATTGTGCGAAACTATTTAATTTAATTTTTATAATTATTTTGTAACTTCGTTGTAAAATGTAGCAATTTATTGTTTTAATCCGTTCCTAAGTAGCAGATTGATTTTAAGCCGATACTACAGTTTCTACTACAGTATCAATTTCCTCAACAGAAGCAAGTATATATTGAGAGGTGAAGGATTGTAAGGGCGATGTGTTACTGCTCCCAGAGATTTCCGAAATATTTTTACACAGTCAGACATTACTAACAAGTGTATGCAGTATACCATTATATTTATTTCCACCAAAAAGGAACCTAAATAGCATGAAAAGGTATGCCATAAAATATAACGTATTTTTTGCATATGAAGCTGGCTTAATTATTTCTATTCTCTGACAATTCTAAAAAATCTAACATACCGAAGTTATATCCGTCATATTTACCTTCATCGATTCCCGTAACCCTTTCGCTGTGGCCTATCTTTGCAACTTCTCGCTCCGCCATGCGTCGGAGGGGAGTCACGCGGAAGCTGGTGGCCATGTGGTGGAATTGAAAAGTACGTCGATGAAAGACTTCCTATTACGTACCAGGTACGGCCGTGGGAGCGATAAGATAGAGCAATGCGCAATTCCAGGACATAGGCAGTCAAACGTTTAGACGACGATAATTTTTGCCTTTGAAAGTAATTACACAAACTGCTTCCATTTGATTATGAGTATAGAGTTTGCTTTTGATAGGAATGATACAAACTGTTTCTATTTGATTATAAAATAGAAAGAGCGTATTCAAACGCAGGCAATTTGCAGAAATAATAATAACCTATTCATATTTCCTATACTTTTGCTTCTTTCAGGCAGATGCTCTATCATGTTAGAGATAATTTTTATAGGTTCACGAAGCTTTTATAAAAATTCTAGAACCTATTTCTCAATCTTGTAGCACCTTCATAAATATAGTAAAGAAAATTTTACATCACATTTTACATTAATAATGTAAAATTAGAGTCAGTATTGTAGTAGTATTGTTAAAAGTGCTTCGACAGCTAAGGTCATTTCGCACGTGAGCCCCCACCGGGAATCGAACCCGGGACCGCTTTCACAGAAGTTGAACGCGTAGCCCACTTGGCTATCCGGGAGCCCAAAATTAGAGTCAATGTGATGTAAAAATGTCATGAAAATATAGTCGTTATTAGCTAATGTGTATTGTTAGATGTGGTAAGGTATTGTTTAGTAACAGCATTAATTGCATATATTTTCCAAATGGTAATTGTAAAATTGTATGATGAGTTGCCTCCGGGAGGTTTGGCAGGGGTTTTCCTACCGACTAGAGGAAATACCACACGGAAAACTTTTCCCTCCTCACTCAAGTTAAATCTGACTATGCTTTCAAAATTATACTTGTACAATTCTATCTTAAGGGAATTGTGTTATTTTAAGGTTTTTACTTTACTATCATGACACATGTTTAAGGTTTCCACCTATATCAGGTTCCTATTTCAGTCTCTTCACAAATAATACTTAGAAAAATGCGAGGAGAACTGATAACGAGTAACTTTAATAAGGAAGTTAGTAAAATATTAGTAAAATACTTCGTTTAAAGTAAAAGTGTGTTTTTACAGATATACGAAAGAAGTATCTGAAAAATGAGGGCATCAACAGAAGTGGAGACATTTAAAATGAGAATGGGGCGATAATAAATCAAAGAATGAGAGCTGCGATAGGGAAACAAACGAAGTAGTGCTGAAGATTGTGCGGAAAAGAAATAAAGCCTTTTTATTGACGAAGAAATCGAAAAAATTAGTAATACGAAGAAATTAACGCGTTCAAATTAAAGCGGTACGGGTTTCGATTCCTGGTCGGGACTCACGTGCGAAATGGCTAGGGACGGTGAGCTTTTTGCAGCAAAAGTGCCATATCTGATTAAGATAAAGGACTTGCATGCCAATATGGTGCCAAACCATAGGATAAGATGCTGACATCATCTATTTTATTGTGGCTGAGGTGGGATTAAGGAGTAGTCATTGCTTTAATGATCATAAACTACCATTACTAATGAACAGAATCCACATTTATGTACTCTGGAGCTTCATTTTTGGCGACGATTAGATCACAAGTATAGTGCCATCAGAGTTCTGCATGCCAAAAAAATTCTTTTACGTGTATCTTATTGTATGCGTACCATAGGTTCGCCGCCCCTGACATAGGCTGTCCAAGCACTTTTAAAATTTCTAATAATACTAGATCTAGGATTTATTAAAGATTATGATACTAAGTTAGACAGTCCACAAAAATGCTTTTATGGGCTAAGTCTAATTTTGTATCATTTTTATAAATTATGGAAATGTTCCATCAAATACCGCTCGATATGTTTCGTTAGATCTAGGGTGATGCAAAAGGAGAAGCATCTAATCCAGAGATGAAGAAATGAGCACTAAGTAGTGAATTTAATGATTTATGAATCTACCCAGGGGAGACTGATGTATGGGTATATTTTAAGGGCGCAAGTAAAGGTGATTTGGAAAGATAAATCGGGCGGCTAGGGATATTACCAAGGAGATATGGACTTAAAAAAGTGTTTCGTTGTCTACAAAATCTCCCAAATTGCATGTTTGAATGTTCTGGAGAGATAGTTCAATAGCTAAAGCAGTCTCCCGGAAAGCGGGTGGCCCGGGTTCTCATCCCGGTCCTGTCATGATATTTTCATGTCCATTTCTCCTATTTTAAGGATAATGAAAATTTAGGATTAGAATTTTCAGTCTCAACTTCCCTCGATAAACCAATTTTAGTTTATTTAAGTTATTACCAATGATGAGCCTGAAAAAGTGCAAAATTAATAGCAAAAAATTAATGTATCAAATTCACGAGGTCATACTAATGCTTTTAAATCATTATTATAATTCCCTAACTTAAAGGTGACCACTGGTTTGCGGCACATCATTCCATATAGAAACTTCAAATTGAGGAGTGGGAGCTTCAAAGGGTGGATAAGAAACATACGTTGGGTGTGGAGAAATCCATGACGGAATTGGACAGCCTTTCCGTGCACCGTGCATCGATTTCACTCTTTCCAACACATTAACAGCTCCGAGCTCTAATGATTGCTTTACAGGGCGGAAAATGCTTCCTGGATGCGTCCCTCCGATAGAGCGAACAAAAGCTGGCCGAATGCATTATCTAGGCCTGTGTCGCGGACTTTAGCGCCCAAGCGAATTGAATTTTTCATCCGAATTCAGATCAAAGGAAAACAGCGCTGTTTAGTTCACGTCGCGTGTCCCGGAGATTCCAGTCCAAGCCTCTCGATAACATATTGAATAAAACAATCGAGAACATAGCCTGCAGAAATTATCCTCCCGTATTTCTAGATCAGTGTAAAGATCAAGGGAAGAATCTGCAAAATATAAATACAAATCTGTGCTTCATTCATAACGAAGGGAGACAGTAGTATTTATTTGCAGAAGAATGAAAAATGCAAGATTAAATTGCTTAGTAGAATCCGATGTTGTATGAATGGCTGCGTTTGCATTCGCTTAATTTAACTCGTTCAAGTTTTAAAAGATATACTGCTAAAACATTCCACCAAAATTAACCGGTTTTCTATATAAAGGTATGCATGAGGGATAAATTCCACAGACATACTTTAATTAATGTATCTGGAGATGTTATGTAATAAATGGTTCAACCATCTACTAAATTCATATTTCATTTATGTTTTTCCGTTAGTTGATCAGTGCACTGTCGCTAAATTTGTTAAAATGACTGCCTATCTGTTGTAAAGACCTAGAGATATTTTCAACGTTAAATAAATACTCACAATATCGCTCGGAAATTAATCGTAATTCATTACTAAATTTCTGCTAATGTACATTATTTAATACTTTGTCAATCGCTGCTTCATTTAATTATTTCCATTAATAAGGCTTCACTGCTTCGAAATTGGAGCCTAAAACAAGCCCATCGATAATCATATTTAGAACTTTCCTGGAAAAGTATTCATCGACAAACAGGGGTAATATAAATACATTAAGCTATAAAATCAATTAATACATACTTGATGAAATACGTATGAAAAGATGCTGTGCGGTACAATAGAGCCAATTTGACAATTAATAGGACAAATATTAAAATAACTAATTATTTCCTTATTTCAATTCCTCTGAAATATATACGTTTGATTGCTACCTCTCGCTAGCTACGATGTAAAAATAATGGAAATGGTAATAATTAGAGTTTATTCATGAAACAGGAAAATCAATATTTGGTAAAAATGTTTCCAACTTATTTTCTTGAACTGAAAAGAGTTAACTCAAAAATTATTTACAGCATGACATAGCATTGTTGGAAGTGCTTCAACAGCTTAGATCATTTTGCACATAGGCTCCCACCGGGAATCGAACCTGGGATCACTTTACGCCAAAGCCGAACGCATTACCCACTTGGCTATCCGGGAGCCTGGAAACTAAGCGGATTTTTTTTTAATCCCTTATATTCCATTTCAAATATTCCTCTATATTCTATATTTTTCTCTACATTACCTCATATTTCTTTAATATATTGACTATAATTACACTATTGACGAAAATAATGAATACCCTGAGCACAAAAAACTTATTTCGCTTCCAGGAGACGGACATAAATAAAGAAGAAATCAAATCAAATGTTTAATCGATTTCAGATCCAAAAACACGCATTTTGTCGAAAAAGATACGCATAGATTAAGCATTCTATTTCGGAGTTACTGAAATTTCATTCACATCTTTATATTCGTGGTATGCTCTTAATGACCAAAAATCCATCTTTATTTTGACTAATCGGGAATTTCCGATTCCTCTTTCTTTTCTCCGGGCTTCCCAAAGCCTCTGATCCAAACCCGAGTACTCGCGTGACTTTTTCAATTTTCTCAAAGCATATCACGATGAATCGCCACGGATTACGCTGACTCACGATTCTGACTCTATTCATAACCCTCGCTGAGGAAATAAAAAATGTCAAAATTTCAATTTACTCATGACCTTTAAGCTTAAAACTGATATAAGTTAGTCTAAGCTTAAAACTGATATCAGTTAGTCTAAGTAGTCTTTCAGTAAAGCCTGAAAGCCTTATTGATGTACGAAGCTTTACCTCCAAAGTTTGAGCTAAACGATTACTGTAATCTTCATGTTTTTCGTTCCTATTCCAACTAATCTTCATAACCTTAATAAAGAGTAACTAACATAGTACTTCATGGAAAACAAGCAGAAAATTTTTCATGATAAAATACTCAATTTTTTGCGGAGAACTTGGCATGTTAAATCTTGAAATTTGGTAATCTTCAAAGTCAAAAAACTCTGCATTCTATGATAAACTTTCGACATTTTATCGTTTATGTATAACAATTAATATATAATAATAACCATCAAATCTGATATCCTTCTGGAGGAGAAAATATATTATGAAGAAAATAAAAGATGTTTTTAAGGCTAAAGTTTTAGCAATCGACAATATTAAGAATCATATCAACCTTACCTACCAAATACTTAAATCAGATGAAGGAAAAAGAAGTTGGAACACGGCTGTTAATGAATTAGAGGTTTAAAACACTCCGTAAGCCGTAATTCGCATCACTGATAGTGGAACACGCGCTAAGAGACCGAGCACTCACTTCTCCTATTCACTTACTTTGTGGAGACCCCCTGACGATGGAGGCTTTGTCTCTGAAATGATCATTGGGACTTCCCAAAAATCAGTAATCCGGAGCTTCCCGTTTGTCCCTTAGCGCGAGTTCCGCTTGCCGAAGTACGGATAACAAAGTGTTTAACCATCTAACTTAAATTGGATGATTTCTTATAAATTGTTACAAATATTTTATAAATATTCTGAATATAAATTAAAAGTTCCAAAATGAAGAACTTACTGGATACTAAATTATTTTTGGAGAAATAAAACAGTAATACACTGATTTTACCGTTTTAACGTTAAATAAACCGTTAAAGGTAACGATTGAGTTAAATTATATTCCTCAGCAGTTTTTTTTTCTCTTGACAAGCCGCTGCGGCGGAGTGGTATGCATGATAGCTAATCAACCACGGTTCCGGGTTCGAGCCCCGGCGAATCGAATTTTCTGGTGAGGGAATATTTGTGTGTGCGCGTTCTGTTTTCCCTATAAGGGTTTGCGGAAGGAAGGGTTTACGGCCGCAATAATCACCGCCAAAACCAAATTTATGACCACCACAACCATCATCAATAATAATCCGACCCCATAAGTGATGCAAATATATCTAAGAAGTATAGTGGTTTCCTATTTTTGTTTCATAGAATTTCGTATGGCATTCCAAGAAGTACGCATAAATTGTACTGACTAAAGAAGCACCGATCACTTCGATGTATTTCAACAGGAATTTCAAATCTCTAAAACGGATAGTTAAAAGGTCGTTCTAAGAGTGTAAATATTTCTTGACTACCATGAAGGCCTGTGTGAGACTGTAAGGCCGATTATTTCATTTAGAAATTTCTCTCTCATAACATTCCGTATAATTATTAATAATATCCCACATTAATTATACATAATACGAATTCAGAAGCCGTTACAATTAGCGACTCGGATTTCCTACGTAAATGACATCCCCTGAGATGTGATGCTAATTAATGTTGAAGGAGCTCGAAGTTTATTGTTTCTCCTTGGGAAACAATGAGTCGAGAGTGGAGATTATCTAGGAGAAAGACAAGGAAGGTTGAAAAGAAAAGAATGAGAAAATACTAGCGGAAAACGAAGAGAGAAATAAAACATTAACTTGACAGTGACGGAAGGATAACGAAATAAGAAAATGAGAAAATAATTCGAGACATTTTCTTATGAAAAAAGCTAAGGACCCCTTAAATTACGTCTTTCTCCAAAGGAGAACTATTATTTCAACTCATATATAACAGCAAACAGAAACTAGGGTTACAAAGAGTAACAAAGGGTTACAAGGAGAAAGAGTTTTAAACAAGAACATATACGCAGAGTGTTTTTTAAATGGATGTGAATCTAGGACTAAATAAGCTGCTAAGATTTGAAAATTCAATGTGATGGAGATATTGATGACGTGGCACTGGAAAAATGAAGAAAATACAATGATCAGACTATGCAGCCGATGAATAATTGCTTGGAATTAATGTTTTCTACAAATCATTGATACATAATGAATGTTTTCTACAAATCATTGATACATGATTAATAGTGACAAGGGCTAATGCTGTCCAAGGATAGTTCTTAAGTTTAAGTACTGTATGTATTTTAAAGTTAAAGTTTAATATTTTGTTATGATATATTGTGTGTGTACTCATTGGTTACTTCGGAGATTTATGTTAAATTGTATATAATTTATAGCTGTTTACATTGTAAATCTAATGATAGAGTATTTTGAAATAACGATAGGCAAAGATGTTGTTTGATTTTGATAGATATGTATAGTAAGTTACAGTTAGTAAGTTTGTTTGTGTTAATTGTGTCTATTGTATAAGTTTGTCAAATTAGTGTAAGATAGCGTCGCCACCTGACTCAGCGTCTAACTGCGACGGTAATGTATAATAAATAAATTAGTAAACACCGATCCGAGTCGTGCCGAGTGCCAGCCTCGTTTCTTTTCGTCTTAGCTGAGGTATGTTTGGTAGAATTTCACATTCCATTATTTCGCGCTTGCTTTCTTTCAGTCAGCCTCAGCTGAGTCTGAAACTCATTGAATTTGTGCGATTATATCCATATCTATTATAGCTTCTTAATCTTCGCATGTTTCTTTATTAGTATGCTTCGAGAAATCAGTTGGAGCTGAAATAAAAAATCAAATCGATTTAAATGCTTTAAAATGTTGTATATGGGAAGGCGATTTTTTAGATCGGTGCTCTTTCTACTCATATTCTCTTTGGTAGGTAACGTTTTTAGTCGAGCGTCGCGGAAAGATGAACCATAAGTTCCGGAATCCGCTATCTTGGCCTCCACTTTTCTTGCTCCATGATGAGAGCGAAATAAAAAAGGGAATGTTTTTATTCTATTTCTTTCTCACCCGGCAATAAATTTTTATTCACTCTTATGAAGATAAAAAAGGAATATAGTTTGTGAAATTTAAACAGTATTTACAATTTCGACCAAACAATGGAGCAATGGATAATTTCGTCAGCTCATATTGCAAAAGTGCGAAAGTTTCGATCTCCTAGAAAGTTGGCGTCTGACAGTTTAAATAGAATTAGAGAACTTTTGCATTGGTCTTATGCAAGACAAAATACTGACTAACTTTGTTATTAACTAAATTAATTTTCGTAGATCACATCAGATGGTAACTACAAAAACCATCTCTACCATCATGAATTCTTTACAGCCTTTTTCTCTTTTACTTAGTTTCAAAAGAAATTTTGGATTCGGTCCATGTTATTTTTAAGAGTTGATTCGAAACTTTTGATCGGCTGTACTTCCCTATAAATTTGTGACAATTATTTTTCCCAAAATAACCTCCACAATGATGGAAAATACCCACGGAGAGTATTTTTTTCAATTCCATGTCATCATTTGCCTATCTATTTATAGCGTGACGTATTTTCCTGTAAAATGATATGGTCATCCTCATACGAACATAAGGGTCACAAAATCCGAAAACCACCAAAAACGGGACAGTCAAACCTTACGCGCGTTTCGCACTCCTTGAGTGCATCTTCAGAGGCAAGAAACGTTACATATTTATTTAATTTAGTCACCTTTCTCGCCTCTGAGGATGCACTCAAGGAGTGCGAAACGCGCGTAAGGTTTGACTGTCCCGTTTTTGGTGGTTTTCGGATTTTGTGACCCTTATTTTCGTATGAGGATGACCATATCATTTTACAGGAAAATACGTCACGCTATAAATGGATAGGCAAATGATGACATGGAATTGAAAAAAATACTCTCCGTGGGTATTTTCCATCATTGTGGAGGTTATTTTGGGAAAAATAATTGTTACAAATTTATAGGGAAGTACAGCCGATCAAAAGTTTCGAGGCCCATGTTACATTTTGCCACCAGCGGCACTCCACCTATTCATACTACAATGTTCAATAAAGAATGGTATTATCCATGACGAGTAACAATGACAGTTATGCAAATCACTGAAGAGATTGTGAAACATGAGATTGCCAGCAGGTCTTTGCAGCGAATTACTGTCGGATATCAAGCTATCATGTCCGTGGTAGCAGAAAATTATAATACTTCGGAGTATTCCGAAACAGCATTCGACCTTTGTGCATATCTCACGTTACAATCATCTGGGAAAAAGCGCGATAAAAACATTCTGAATCCACTAGGATTCATTCGTTGACCTTCCATCTGCGGGGTTACTCCGTAATGAAAATGGCGGACGTTAATTACAATGAGAACTTCAAGTGTTTAACAACGAAAGCATGACAATTTGCTTACCACAGCGCGGCAGCTTAATGATTGTTGTATTTCATCCTTTCAATTTCAACCGAATGTCGAAAGCATTTGCCACGTGTAAAGGTGAATTTGAGGCATAGTTTCTTATAACAATAGAATCTGCGTTTTTACACTTCCAAATTTCGCAAATTTGATAAAAATTAACCTAGTGTGAGCTATCACAGATGTTATATTCATACGAATTTTCGTTAGGAAATGNGGTTACCAAGGTGGTAGGGTAACTTGCATCCCAGAGGATCTCAACAATGGATTCGTGTGAAAATAGGCCGGAAATAGGCGTGGACGTTAGATTTGATGAATAGGGAAATATTAATTTCTCGTAGAGGCTCATTTGCTTACGAATGATGAAAATCACGCAGTTAAGGGAAGTGAGATTGTGAAAGATACTCATCGAACCTTGTCCCTAACAGCACGAATAATTTTTCTTGTTTGTAACAGAATTGGATTATTTGAGGTTCTGGTTTTGTCTCACACTGTAACACCAATGCATGAGTGCGCAGAAACAACCGACATGGAACTGAGTTGTTCCACGAGACAAGTATGATCTACTCTTTCTGATGTATATTAATGACCGGAACGACGATATTGACAGCAATTGATGAAAACTGCGTAAGAATTACAGATGACTTAAAATTGAATGATATGTAGATGCGATGAAAAGGTTAGAGGGAAATGTTATTTCACCTTAGCCAGGCCCCAGGAATATGCGACGAGAATAAGGGACCCGGCAGACGAAACGTGTAGGTACCTACCCGCGAACTAGAGAAAGTGCAGCGCGACTAAGAGGCGATGCGATTTGTTAAAAATGCTACGATAGAAAAGCAAGCATAAACACTCTTAGAAGCAGGTTGGGAATCCTTGAAAGGAAGGAGATTAGACGCAAGGCTAGGTTTGCATAATGAATTCAGAGAAAGTACTTTTGCGAAAAACGTAACCTGTATTATGAGAACCTCCCCTGCTACTTCCGCCGATCCGACAATGAGCGTAAAATAAGATAAATGTCTGCAAGGGGAAGTCATTTTAGGGACCCATTCTTTCCGCGAACGATACGCGACAACGATAAACTAAAGAGGTAACTCGAACGCTTGGCTTTTATAAACCCCTGCCACACGCCGATAGGCGGGTTGCAGATTATTTATGTAGGTGTAGATATATACTTAACGTATCTTATGTAAGTTATCATATGGATTTAATTGAGTGATTTTATAAGGAGAAAATTCACAACGCAGATTTCATCGAAAGTTCTTCCGATCCTAGAGAATGTCAATCAAGAAAAAACTTCGGTATCGCATTAACAGAAGATCAAGTATAAGATACATCGAATTACAATGAGTATATTGAATAGATCAGGTTAAAGCTGATAATAAACCTAAATTTGTTTCAGTTGCCTCGAATCTAAAAAAAATTAATCTTTGAAGCTCATTATTTATGTCTTAACAATCATTTACATGTCACCCTGATATGAATAAATAATTTCACACACAACCGCTTCAGCCCAATACGACCTATTACATAGAATTCAAGGCGATAGGCAATATGAATGAAAATTATTCTTATCTCTTATTTATTGAATCATTCCTGATATCTACGACATTTAGAGATACTATGTATCTTGTATTCCGAATAAGAGATAAAACTTTTTTAAGTTTAAGCAATTTCTAGAGCACATACACGTTTACACTTATCACTTAGTGTATATATTTTATCATCAACCTTTAAATTTGTCTGTACGTTTCAAAGATATTTACTGATTATATTTACCGACTCCTTGGCCTCCCTATAAGAAAAAGTACTACGGGAAACCACCATATCAAACGACCCAACCACTAAATCAAGCATCATGGTATCTCCTGAAAACAGCCATATATCTTTTGAGGATACAGTATATCCTCTAATGAGTTACGAAACGAGAAACAGGAAATGTGGCAACAAAAAATTTTTTTGAATGATTGCACTCAATACATGAAGGGAACTTCTCCCTTCCGCGCCAACATAAAATAAGAACACCTTGTGACGCCTTCAAGAGCTCCTGAGAATATGTTTTACGAATCAGTGATTATTGAATCACATTCGGGAATCCGAAAGTATTTCATCCTGTCTCCGAGTTACTATTGGTAGTCGTAGTAAGTTTTCACGACCCTTCTTGTACGAGTTTTCTTGCAGGGGAATTTTTAATTACACTAACAGCTTCCTTCTATCCTTGGTTACATTTACAAATTTTTCAGTGTGCTATATTTTAATTTTAAATATGAACTAACTGTGAGTAGGGTACATTGGGAGAATTATCAGTTGGATTATTGCCCAGTTAAAGGCAGTACCCTATAAGATACACGTAACGAACTAGCATAATGCGATAATGTATAGCCTAATCTCGCGCATAATAAGAATCTCCGTACTAGTATTTATTGTTTTCAGATATTGTTCTATAAATATCGATAGTTTACCCCCTATATTTTTTATAAAGACAGTTTAATGACATTTTCACTTGTGGCAGAAGCAATGCTTACTTTGCTGAAATAGCTAAATAAGAAAATTTTCACTCGCTATAGATATTTGCTATCTAAACATACGTTTACTTTCATTATATGAGTTTAACTAGTTTTAACGCTAGAGAAAGTGAATGGACTAAAAATTACATTTTAACCAAACATTGCTAAGTGAGACGCCATGCAATGAGCTACATTTTTACTACGGAAACTGATATAGGGAATTTTAGGATGAATATACTCAGTTAACATAATTTGAATTTTTAGGAATATAGCCTCGAATTTGATGCTGAATTGAAGGTAAAATACAAAAAATATCTGACCAAAAAAATACGTTATACAAATGTTAGCCATGTTGGCTCTGAAATAAAGGAAATGCAATCACTGCTATAAACCAGTTTAAATTGAATCATTTAACATTACTCATACACGAATGCCTGACAGAGTTAGCGTTTTATCCGAAATATAAATTCATTACCGAGAGCGGGTTGACCTTATCAAGGCAACTAAATCGATTGCTTGTGAATAATTTTCGTTAACTCATCATTATTCTCATTTAATTTCACGTTTAACATGCCAATCCTAGGTCGGTTAATATAATGGTGACAACTATGAAGCTTTTTTCCCTGTTTCAGTTTTCATAAACAACCTAGAAAAAATAATCTGCCACGAAATCCAATTAACGTTCAAATTTACCAATACACTTAAATCGCAACGCCGTAATAGGGCACTGCCTATTTACGCCTCATTGTACTACAAACTAATTCTCGATCAAATAAAATGTGACCGAGCTCTCGATTTAGAAAAAAGTTCTTATCTAAACGTGCGTTTTACTATGCCGAATTACACAGTAAGTAAAACGAAATTACAACTCGCAGATAGAATAACATTTTGATACCCGAGTGGTTTCAATTGGTATTTTCTATTAGTATGTTTCAAAACCCCATTTCCGTTGTAAAGAGCGACAATGAGCCTAGTAAAAGCATCAAACGTTGCGCACCAACTCATTTAATTAAACGAAGTTCATATTATTGGATAATAAATGAAGGTGTCCTTCAGTAAAAATAACAGAAAAAATAGACGGTAAACAGTGAGTACAACATTTACAGATTCGAACATTTAATTAAACGAGAAGAAGGCATATCGAGAAGATAACTGTTGATGGTGCACAAACTTAGGCGATAACATTTGCACTTCCGCAGAATTTAAATTAAATTGAATTAAATCAGACCAAAATTCAAAGTTTACTAGCTCGCTTCAGGCAAGGAAATCCTATAACTAATTGAAGGATGTCAATCGTTCGATCGATTCCTGTAGTAATAAATGTAAATGACTTCAACCGTAGATGCGAAAATACAAAATTTTTCTTTGTTAAGAATTCCTTCCTGTAAAAAATTCAAAACACCATTCCCGTAGTTCGTAAAACAGCAATGATCTACTATAAATTCCTGTAAATTTTAGAGAGAGTTATTTGTATGAAAATGAGTTACGTTAAGGTAAAATTATGTTTTCTTCATCAATTCGACATTTTATCGTCCTTTCATTCATCATTTACTGTTTCATATTTTACCATCTTTTATCATTCGTCACAAAAAACTTCGAATTCTGATAGTAAGAATTAAATTCATGATTCATTTCAGCATTTGGCAGTTCCCAATTTTCAAACATGTCTGACAAGTCTCGCGTCTAAGGAAACATAGAATCAAACGACTGAACAGGAAAGAAATGTGTATTTCTTGAAATAACACTGTTACAGTACAAAATTTCCCCAGTACTAAGAAGAAAAAATCTAAGAGGATAGCTAGAAATCAATTGCCTGTTGTAATAGTTTTAATGTAGCTAATCTTTAGGGTGATTATTAACAAAGTAAAGATTAAATGTTACAGCATGAACATATCTGTAACAATCACTGTTCTCCACAAGTCTTTATATGGAATATTTTCCTATTACCTATCAGGAAGTACAGGCATAAGAGTAGAATAGTATACCAAAACATTAAGGGTAATACTTGATGAAAATTTAACATGGAGAGAACAACTAAGTTGTGTAATATCAAAACTGAACAAGGCATAATTTAGCACGTCATGCATATCTGCAGTTACCAGTCTGTCAACAAGGTTAACAGTGTGTCATGCCTATCTCCACTCTGTTTTAAAGTATGGCATAATTCTCTGGGGAAATACCCCAGGTTGGGAGACAATATTTAAAACACAAAAGAAAATTATACGCACCACGAATGTGGTATAGAGAGTCTTCCAATCAAGCCTTCAAAAGCAATACCATACTAAGTAACGTTTCCATGCACTTACTTCTATGAACTCATGTGCTAATCTTGATAACCTGTCAGTGCTAATCTTGATAACCTGAAAACCGCTCAATCAGGCCACATATATGAGACAAAGGGAAAAAATATGCTGCAATATCCAATACACAAATTAAAATTATTTGAAAATAACCCTGAATATATGGGTGGAAGGATATAAAACAGACAAACTATTGTTATGTAACAAAAACTGTCCACAGACAATGTAGTATTCTTAAAAAAAGTGTTTGATAAAAAATGTTAATATTCTGTAAGAGAGTTCTTTGAAGATGCTAAAGTAAATATGTAATATGATGTAAATTTTGTAAAAATGAAACAACAAATGTTTTTTTTTATGTTAAAAAAATCGTAAACATTTTTAGCGGATAACTGACGGGATACCAACCTGCAAACAGTTCCTTCCTTTGTACTGTTAATGTTGCAAGTGTTATGTATCCATAAAAAATTCTATTCAACCCGGTGATACTTAAACCAAGCAGATCCTTTCTCTTAATACGTAAAATCCTATTCATTACTAACCTAAATTCTAAGCTTTGCCACAAGGGAGGGCAAGCATCACTCATTTCCACAAGTAGCATACAAGTATTTGCTGGAATTACCTGCTATATAATACAACGAATATTTTAATTGTAATGTATGGTCATGAAACCAGAGCTTGAAAACTCGATTTGAATGAAATTTGAATTTAACCTACAAATTTCACTTTAATACTCGCTAATTTCCATTTCTAAAAAGATTTTACAAAAACAACAAGGAAGTGTTGGTGAGGCAGGGAAGGTTCTCATTGAATTACGAGCAATTTAGCAAAGACAGAGGATATGGTGGGTCAAATAGTGAGAGAAGAGGGACTACTGAAGAAAGTAACTGAAGGTATGATCCATAGGAAAAGATACGGGAAAGAAATGGCAAAATATAGTAGATTATATTAATGACAAAGGATTGAGTGAGGAGTTTTAAGGGAAATTAGCCTACCGAAAGGAAGAACACTGGTGAATATATTATGCCATGCGAAGTATTTTTACTAAATAATCTACGAGTTCTAATAAACTAGTTCAAATATTTGTTTTACTTCAATGAAGCAATCTAATTCCTCAGTTTCTGTATGTTGAGGCGAATACAACCACCCATTCACCGAACCGAAAACAGAAGCAGTAAATAAGTGTTGCATTTACCGGAGTGAAAACCAAATCCAAACCGAAAATAAGACAAAGAAAATTTACTGAAACAGAAAACCGATGTTTATTTCGCTCCAATTTTCGGCTTCATGCAATTCACATTTCACTAAAGTTTAATTAGAAGAAGGTCTACTAAACATGTGTAACTACGACTTGCAACTAACTATTACCAATTCTTATTCTATAATTTATGGTTATCTTGCGTAAACAACAAAAGCTTGGAATAACAAAATATACTTTTAGAAGTATATCATTACATGAAAATTAAAAGTCTGTCCGTCTGTCCGTCCCCCTATCTATCCCCAAAACGGCTTGACCTTGAGATCTGAAACAAACTGCATTGTGTTTCTACGATGCTGAAACCCCCAGAAAAACTATTCTCATCACTGTAAAGGCCCAGGTTCGAACCTAGGAGCCCATAATACGTTTCCATAAGAGACTTGCAGAAGTTGTTCTTTTACAAAATTAAATTAGAAGCAATGGTCCTACGAAATTGAGACAAGTGTCACAGGAAAGGAAAATGATCATAGCATCTTACTTTAGTCGCGATACATTCATATAAATTCTAAATTATGAGAATTTTGATAAAATACACGGAAAATTCGTAAAATATTTCGGAAATAACAACCCATCCCTTTGACGACCAAGGCAATCGTTGAATGTTTATTTCATGAACTATCCTATGTAAGAACACGGGGATAACCAGTTCTTATATTTTTTTATACGAAACGTAAGTGAAGTGGAGTTTCATGACGTGAAAACAGAATAAATATTATAAATAATGGTAAGAAATATATTGAGTTGTTAGTGTTAGGCGGACAAGATATATACGATAATATATATTTTTTAACTAAATTTAGTTCCGTCATGCTTGACGGGGGTGTTTACTAGTAATATAGTAATGATCAGAGCGAAAAAATGTATGGACCGATTCGAAATTGGCAGAAGTAGCAAAACCGGAAGTAAGGCTAAATAGCCGCGATGTCGTTGGACCGGAACGAAAAATATTGCGTTTCGATGCCCCATTCACCAGGCTCGCGACTTACAATATAGGTTGCTTACTCATGGTATGTAATAAACAATCACATGCCCTAAAATAAAGAGCATGGAAAACAATATCGTTCTATCGGACGAAACCGAGATATATCTGAACACCGCGATGGAAAATAACACCGTAGACATGGGTATCCGTAATAAAAGAATATAGACTTAAATGGTGAGAAAAAAGGAACTGTTCTGCCTCAATTAACTCAGCTTATTCTTCGCCAGGGGAAGCGAACGGGCGACTTCTCGGAACAGAAACAAGATGGTTTCTTCCAGTCGAGGGAGTCTGAAAGGATCCGGATTTATAGAAAGTTCCTTCGAATCTCTGAAAGAAATAAAAGAGGCGTTTCTAGAAGTGGAATGGGGGGGGAAAATCCCGAGAGTGAACGTATCTTCGCAAATCTGAACAGAGCGGTGGGCAATAGAGCATTCTGACGGGGTGGAAGTATAGCAGAAAAGAAAAACGCATATCTCTGGTCCGAGCAAGAAAGCTCTTCCATCCACTGCTCGGTTTATCATGCCGACTCCACGTAAAAAACATGGGAATGCTTGAGGATGTACGTGAACCACTTGATATGAATGCATGGATGAATAAAGCGGGCAGCTGAATTCGAGTTTCTATATTTTCAAAATGCGAGAAAAATAGGATAGGGAAATGATTGACATGGAAAATTTAGATTTCGTACGTAGGGTAGCGAATGAGGGTAGGTGATTAAAAAAAAACAGAGATAAAAACCAGAACTGGAAAATGCAAATCCCATCAGAAAAACATAACAATTCCGGACTTGAGCAAATAAAGCTATACAAAAATATTTTCCTGAGTAGTAACTTCACATTATGAGTTAAACTGGATAGCAGTTATTTATTTTTTCATCAATTTAGACAATCGTTTAAAAGTTTTTGTGAGAAACAGTGACTCATACGAGTTTAATGATTCAGTAGCATATCTTACGACACAAACTAAAGATCATTTCATAACAGACTCAAAGAACGATTCCTAAAGTAAGAAATGCTCCTCATAAAATAATTATGATTTCCATAAGCACTCTAAATCACGACATTAGTCAACATGATCCTATACAGCTTCCTTATATGCTCTAAGATAAGAAGATATGATTAAGAAGACATACGTGAAAATACACTAATATAATTCATAGGTAAATAATTAGGAACACGAGAAGTAGGGAGATTGAGGAAATGCAGAAAATTCTAAATGAATGATGCTGGTAATATTCCCCAAATGGAATGAGATTAGTTCACGTATATAAATGTAAATTGGCGTTAATAAAAATAATTAATAAAGTAAATTTAAAAAACGATGAAGTAATAAGCGTCATTCGTTTCTTAATACATTTTTAAGTTTTCTGGACATAACCAAGCAATGCTTACCCACAACGAATTGATGGAAGAGGATATAATTTCTTCATAAACGAGAAATTATCTGGAAGGACTTATACTTTTTTATTGAAAATTACGAAAAATATAAATTATGCACTCAAATAGGGAATGATAGGAAGAAAAGTTTCTACAGTATGTTAGACTTCAAGTACTTAAAGTATATCCTTAAAGTTACGCTGAAGCTTGATTAACAACTGTTGTCATTTACACAAAAAATTTAAAAAATCGGAGAAGCTGCGATGGTTGAATTTTTTCTCTTCTTGGTTGAATGCATGTGGAAATATCAAATACATACACAAAGTTTTGAGGTGCCCTCACAGTTTTTATTTTGTAGCCCTTTACAACTTCGAATGAACTTTTTCATTGTTTTTAGTAAGCAAAAGAAATTAATGCAACGAAGCGAAAGGTTTGGTTCAAGGGACAAATGTCCACAACTAAAGATCAATAGAGCGAAAAACGTACCGTTGAGGGTAAACATCGACATAGGAAGGGATTAATAAACTCGCGAGGAAATCGAGATAAAAAGTTCCTGAACTCAAAAAACACTGCAGAATCTAAGTACTCATAAGTTTTATCACGGTTGGTGTAAAAAAATCCTAATGTTATGAAATAAGTGAGTACAAACGATCCTAATAATGTTGTTTAAAGGTTTGGAAAATCTCACTGAGATGCAGTAAGAGACATATTTCTCTACGTGAGGAACCTTTGTGCAAAATTAAGAAGAAAGTCAATTCTTTGACAATTGCGAATGATCGCCCACAAAGAAAGATATCACTTATGCTTCCAATCATGATTACTAATGTAGATAGGTTGAAACAAGTGAACAAGAAAAGGAACTATGAAAAAAGACAGGAAAAAGTTCTTTACAAAGACTAAGAATGATATGAAGAAAAATAATAAAAATTCAGAAAGCAGGTAAAATGATTCCTGCAGTGGACAAACTCAGGAGAAATAAGGAACTCGATAGAATACATGAGGATAAATCGGCAGAACGCGACATCTTCCAATTTTATAATTATTTTTTACTCATCAGCTCTTTACTCAATTTTCACAAAATGGAAGTGCTAAATGTCCTCTGATTTATTCACGTGGCATGTAACGATGCTGGGGTATACGTGACGATAGACGATTTCGTAATTTGCTCAAATTTTATGCAGTATCACACGCCACACCTGAGCATGAAGGCGATGATATGGAATTGGGTCGTATGAGCATGAACGAAGCTTATATGCCTCCGTATCGCAGTTGCACAAGGCTGAATTGAGGCTGCAAATAACAATTGCAATCTGTACGGAAAAATCAAAAACTATCCCGTCTCATAAACTTTAGGTACTACTATAAATGCAAAATAGGATATGGTGAGAAAGGATTTTCATCCTCTGCATGGAAGAAAAGTGTATTGTGCGAGGCGATGTAGGATTTATGCATCTAAGGCACTATATTACGGAATGTAGCATGGGACAGATATGGTGCACCCGTACGAAAACGAATATTAAACTAGTTCATCAACGATCGGAGCTCAGAGGGAATACAAATGGCCAAAGAAGCATTCCATTTTGATAAAGGAAAAAGATCGGTTTGCTTTGAATATTCCAAGGGTGTTTTTTTGAACGTTATCCCTTTGCAGTACACGATGCATAAAAAATGTCTTTCGTTTACTTTTACATCGGTCTCTTTTGCGGCTGCGATGATATTAAAGCTACCGAAGCATGAATGATGCAAAATAATTGAACTTTTTTGGGTCATTCCTTATTGAATGCTATGAAGAGGATTTCTAAAACACGTTCTGGTACACTTGGGTGGATGATTCCCACTCATAGAACAGACTTCATGATGAAACTAAGGTCACACTACCTCACTCCTCATCTAAAGTACAAAGCCTCATTCTCTCTCAAAGCTTTTCGTGACTAACGATAGAGAGATTGAAAATTCCAACAGTTGCGGGCTGACATATTCATGGAAAAACCTCTTGTCTATGTCCATGTAAGTACGCTGCAAGCCGCCTTTCGGCGTGTGGTAGTAGGTGCATGCACCTCCACTATTTCCATAATCTCTACTATATTTCCATAATCGATTACTTCCGCGTATCGTTCGCGGAAAAAATGATTTTTTGAATCGATTCGTTGTGATGTCAGATGAAAGATTTTAGGCCCAGAATTATAACACTTAGATATTACTGACGCAACTGTTTCCTTTACTACAGTGTATTTCTTTATAATAAGATCTAGTTTCCATTCTTCGCACCACCATTGAATATAAACTAAATCGTGCTATAGTGGAATGATATCATCACTGATTGATATTTCTCTATACATTACTGAGTAATGCGCAAGTATCCTTGTCTTATCGCTCAGATCACTGATATAAATCAACAAGAGTATAGGTCCGATTACGCTGCCTTGATATGATGTATAATATTATATAGTTATAATGACAGACTCCATTCAATTCCACTGGGCATCTAATCTAAAGGTGAAAAAAAAGAAGTTGGAACACGGCTGTTAATGAATTAGAGGTTTAAAAGACTCCGTATGCCGTAATTGGGCAAGCGGAACTCTCGTTAAGAGACAAACGGGAAGCTCCGGATTACCGATTTCTGGGAAGTCCCAATGATCATTTCAGAGTAGCATTGTTAAAATTGCTTCGACAGCTTAGGTCATTTCGCACGTAGGCCCCCACCGAGAATCGAACCCGGGACCGCTTTCATCGAAGTCGAACGCGTTGCCCACTTGGCTATCCGGGAGCCCGATCATTTCAGAGACAAAGCCTCCATCGTCAGGGGGTCTCCACAAAAGAAGTGAAAAGAGAAGTGAGAACTCGGACTTTTATCTTTTCCGAAGAGTGGGTGAGGTTTTTCTCTTGTGTCGTCTGTAAGAAGGGTGAGGGTTGTTTCATTTCGGAAGGCGGTCAAGCCTTTATCTTGTGTGAAGGTGTTGGATGGATAAGTGGGTGGGATCTTTTCGTTATGACGTCTGGAAGGAGGCAGAGGGTTCTTTTCTTCCTCTCTGAGGGTAATCGGGAAGTTCTTGGTCAGTCTAAAAAAGGATATAATTTTTTAAAGGATTTGATGTTTTTAAAGACACCTAAGAATAAACGTAGGATAAACTCCTCCATCGGCCGCGGTGGCGTAGTCAGAAAGTTCCAGTTAGGTCCCCGATTCGAATCCCGGCTAGTCGGATTTTATCTGTTATAAAAATACATATATAAAGTAGCCGAGACTGGAATACGAGCACTGGTCCACCACTTTCCTGGTGGATACTAAGGCCAATGAACACAACTAAGCTTGATACGTTAAGTACCTGCAACCTTTTTAGGAAAGGACTCGAAAGTTTATAACGAGCACAGAGTAGTCGTAAAAAACGTAAAAATATAAATTACGAAAGCTAACTTATCAGGAATAGAGTATTTTGAAATAACGATAGGCAAAGATGTTGTTTGATTTTGATAGATATGTATGTAAGACAGTAAGTTTGTTTGTGTTAATTGTGTCTATTGTATAAGTTTGTCAAATTAGTGTAAGATAGCGTCGCCACCTGACTCAGCGTCTAACTGCGACGGTAATGTATAATAAATAAATAAGTAACAAAGAACACCTACTTGGACAATACAGAGAAAGGACCGAATCCAGGGGACAATATTGAAGGAAATCGCAGAAAACTGAACTGTAAAGACGGGTTAAATTGCGAGAAGCAGGCAATGATAAGTGATAATGTTTGGTATCATGAGGATATAAAGCGATTGGCTTGGATAGCTGCGACGAAGCGCCTAAAGAGTTGCTTATATCTATGTATGTATCCTGCTAGCACCTCTTCCGGGTTTGGTAAGGAATCCAAATACCACTTAGTCAATGTTTCTAGTCACATACTTAGCGTATCCTTGGCTGAAGAAACAAATTCTTTAATCAAGTCCTGGCATCTATATCCCAGTTACGATACAATCGGCCTATTTTTTAGGGTGTTCATATATCTACTACAGCATTTGAAAACGTATAATATGTGAATTAGCGGAGTAAGTTTAACCTAAGTATCAATATTCTTCTTACAATACCCATGATAATTATGACGGTTTCAGGCAAAGCACAATATCAGTATACTACGTAATTTTCATATGTTTTCAAATATTTCGATCGGCATTCGTTCTAGCCGTCTTCAAGTCTGTATTGGCCTATAAAAGCAGCGTTTTAGTGGATACACATTGACTTAAAATTTTCTTATTCTCTAATATCTAAGGATAGGACCGAAATATTCTGGTTACTGGCTATAGGCAATTTCCTATATTATTTTATTCGTGTTAATAGCACTTTAAAAATTTGGAAGTAGGCCATTCTTTGTCACACCTTATCACCAATTAACACCAATAAATATTAATCAATAGTTACCCATTTTCAGGGCCTATTTGTACCAAGCATTCCACAAATCGACACCGTCAGATGCTCACCAGAACATAAAAATTTCAACCCTTCACTTAAGGTTATGCGCATACGAAACACATGATAACATAGCAACATCGCCCACTCCAGCGTTAAAACCTTATTCCGTAGGATGTGCAGGTTCAATCTCTCCACTAACAATCGTCCGCCCTTCCCTTTTTCCATATCTCTCAACAGCATCGGATTCCCAGACGACGGACCCCCCGCAGAGACCTCTTTCCGTTCAAAAGTCGGCCTGAAACTGCAAAGGGACGCTCCCGGCGAAACAAAAGAGACCTGCGACAAAAATCGATGCTCTCCCGCACTGTTTTGAATTTATCGCAGGAAGGATGGCTAGATGAATGGCCGAGGAAGTTGAGAGATGTGGAATTGTAGTTTGAGAGACTTCCTACCCGAGGAGGCGATCCAGGATGCTCTTGTATTTATTCTCCCGAAAGCAGCCCGCCATAATTCACGGCCTCGTTCACTGATAAACGAACCCCTGAATGCTGCTTTAAGGACGACAGGGAAATTTAAAGCTTTTAACCCTCTCCTATTTGGTTACCAAGGTGGTAGGGTAACTTGCATCCCAGAGGATCTCAACAATGGATTCGTGTGAAAATAGGCCGGAAATAGGCGTGGACGTTAGATTTGATGAATAGGGAAATATTAATTTCTCGTAGAGGCTCATTTGCTTACGAATGATGAAAATCACGCAGTTAAGGGAAGTGAGATTGTGAAAGATACTCATCGAACCTTGTCCCTAACAGCACGAATAATTTTTCTTGTTTGTAACAGAATTGGATTATTTGAGGTTCTGGTTTTGTCTCACACTGTAACACCAATGCATGAGTGCGCAGAAACAACCGACATGGAACTGAGTTGTTCCACGAGACAAGTATGATCTACTCTTTCTGATGTATATTAATGACCGGAACGACGATATTGACAGCAATTGATGAAAACTGCGTAAGAATTACAGATGACTTAAAATTGAATGATATGTAGATGCGATGAAAAGGTTAGAGGGAAATGTTATTTCACCTTAGCCAGGCCCCAGGAATATGCGACGAGAATAAGGGACCCGGCAGACGAAACGTGTAGGTACCTACCCGCGAACTAGAGAAAGTGCAGCGCGACTAAGAGGCGATGCGATTTGTTAAAAATGCTACGATAGAAAAGCAAGCATAAACACTCTTAGAAGCAGGTTGGGAATCCTTGAAAGGAAGGAGATTAGACGCAAGGCTAGGTTTGCATAATGAATTCAGAGAAAGTACTTTTGCGAAAAACGTAACCTGTATTATGAGAACCTCCCCTGCTACTTCCGCCGATCCGACAATGAGCGTAAAATAAGATAAATGTCTGCAAGGGGAAGTCATTTTAGGGACCCATTCTTTCCGCGAACGATACGCGACAACGATAAACTAAAGAGGTAACTCGAACGCTTGGCTTTTATAAACCCCTGCCACACGCCGATAGGCGGGTTGCAGATTATTTATGTAGGTGTAGATATATACTTAACGTATCTTATGTAAGTTATCATATGGATTTAATTGAGTGATTTTATAAGGAGAAAATTCACAACGCAGATTTCATCGAAAGTTCTTCCGATCCTAGAGAATGTCAATCAAGAAAAAACTTCGGTATCGCATTAACAGAAGATCAAGTATAAGATACATCGAATTACAATGAGTATATTGAATAGATCAGGTTAAAGCTGATAATAAACCTAAATTTGTTTCAGTTGCCTCGAATCTAAAAAAAATTAATCTTTGAAGCTCATTATTTATGTCTTAACAATCATTTACATGTCACCCTGATATGAATAAATAATTTCACACACAACCGCTTCAGCCCAATACGACCTATTACATAGAATTCAAGGCGATAGGCAATATGAATGAAAATTATTCTTATCTCTTATTTATTGAATCATTCCTGATATCTACGACATTTAGAGATACTATGTATCTTGTATTCCGAATAAGAGATAAAACTTTTTTAAGTTTAAGCAATTTCTAGAGCACATACACGTTTACACTTATCACTTAGTGTATATATTTTATCATCAACCTTTAAATTTGTCTGTACGTTTCAAAGATATTTACTGATTATATTTACCGACTCCTTGGCCTCCCTATAAGAAAAAGTACTACGGGAAACCACCATATCAAACGACCCAACCACTAAATCAAGCATCATGGTATCTCCTGAAAACAGCCATATATCTTTTGAGGATACAGTATATCCTCTAATGAGTTACGAAACGAGAAACAGGAAATGTGGCAACAAAAAATTTTTTTGAATGATTGCACTCAATACATGAAGGGAACTTCTCCCTTCCGCGCCAACATAAAATAAGAACACCTTGTGACGCCTTCAAGAGCTCCTGAGAATATGTTTTACGAATCAGTGATTATTGAATCACATTCGGGAATCCGAAAGTATTTCATCCTGTCTCCGAGTTACTATTGGTAGTCGTAGTAAGTTTTCACGACCCTTCTTGTACGAGTTTTCTTGCAGGGGAATTTTTAATTACACTAACAGCTTCCTTCTATCCTTGGTTACATTTACAAATTTTTCAGTGTGCTATATTTTAATTTTAAATATGAACTAACTGTGAGTAGGGTACATTGGGAGAATTATCAGTTGGATTATTGCCCAGTTAAAGGCAGTACCCTATAAGATACACGTAACGAACTAGCATAATGCGATAATGTATAGCCTAATCTCGCGCATAATAAGAATCTCCGTACTAGTATTTATTGTTTTCAGATATTGTTCTATAAATATCGATAGTTTACCTCCTATATTTTTTATAAAGACAGTTTAATGACATTTTCACTTGTGGCAGAAGCAATGCTTACTTTGCTGAAATAGCTAAATAAGAAAATTTTCACTCGCTATAGATATTTGCTATCTAAACATACGTTTACTTTCATTATATGAGTTTAACTAGTTTTAACGCTAGAGAAAGTGAATGGACTAAAAATTACATTTTAACCAAACATTGCTAAGTGAGACGCCATGCAATGAGCTACATTTTTACTACGGAAACTGATATAGGGAATTTTAGGATGAATATACTCAGTTAACATAATTTGAATTTTTAGGAATATAGCCTCGAATTTGATGCTGAATTGAAGGTAAAATACAAAAAATATCTGACCAAAAAAATACGTTATACAAATGTTAGCCATGTTGGCTCTGAAATAAAGGAAATGCAATCACTGCTATAAACCAGTTTAAATTGAATCATTTAACATTACTCATACACGAATGCCTGACAGAGTTAGCGTTTTATCCGAAATATAAATTCATTACCGAGAGCGGGTTGACCTTATCAAGGCAACTAAATCGATTGCTTGTGAATAATTTTCGTTAACTCATCATTATTCTCATTTAATTTCACGTTTAACATGCCAATCCTAGGTCGGTTAATATAATGGTGACAACTATGAAGCTTTTTTCCCTGTTTCAGTTTTCATAAACAACCTAGAAAAAATAATCTGCCACGAAATCCAATTAACGTTCAAATTTACCAATACACTTAAATCGCAACGCCGTAATAGGGCACTGCCTATTTACGCCTCATTGTACTACAAACTAATTCTCGATCAAATAAAATGTGACCGAGCTCTCGATTTAGAAAAAAGTTCTTATCTAAACGTGCGTTTTACTATGCCGAATTACACAGTAAGTAAAACGAAATTACAACTCGCAGATAGAATAACATTTTGATACCCGAGTGGTTTCAATTGGTATTTTCTATTAGTATGTTTCAAAACCCCATTTCCGTTGTAAAGAGCGACAATGAGCCTAGTAAAAGCATCAAACGTTGCGCACCAACTCATTTAATTAAACGAAGTTCATATTATTGGATAATAAATGAAGGTGTCCTTCAGTAAAAATAACAGAAAAAATAGACGGTAAACAGTGAGTACAACATTTACAGATTCGAACATTTAATTAAACGAGAAGAAGGCATATCGAGAAGATAACTGTTGATGGTGCACAAACTTAGGCGATAACATTTGCACTTCCGCAGAATTTAAATTAAATTGAATTAAATCAGACCAAAATTCAAAGTTTACTAGCTCGCTTCAGGCAAGGAAATCCTATAACTAATTGAAGGATGTCAATCGTTCGATCGATTCCTGTAGTAATAAATGTAAATGACTTCAACCGTAGATGCGAAAATACAAAATTTTTCTTTGTTAAGAATTCCTTCCTGTAAAAAATTCAAAACACCATTCCCGTAGTTCGTAAAACAGCAATGATCTACTATAAATTCCTGTAAATTTTAGAGAGAGTTATTTGTATGAAAATGAGTTACGTTAAGGTAAAATTATGTTTTCTTCATCAATTCGACATTTTATCGTCCTTTCATTCATCATTTACTGTTTCATATTTTACCATCTTTTATCATTCGTCACAAAAAACTTCGAATTCTGATAGTAAGAATTAAATTCATGATTCATTTCAGCATTTGGCAGTTCCCAATTTTCAAACATGTCTGACAAGTCTCGCGTCTAAGGAAACATAGAATCAAACGACTGAACAGGAAAGAAATGTGTATTTCTTGAAATAACACTGTTACAGTACAAAATTTCCCCAGTACTAAGAAGAAAAAATCTAAGAGGATAGCTAGAAATCAATTGCCTGTTGTAATAGTTTTAATGTAGCTAATCTTTAGGGTGATTATTAACAAAGTAAAGATTAAATGTTACAGCATGAACATATCTGTAACAATCACTGTTCTCCACAAGTCTTTATATGGAATATTTTCCTATTACCTATCAGGAAGTACAGGCATAAGAGTAGAATAGTATACCAAAACATTAAGGGTAATACTTGATGAAAATTTAACATGGAGAGAACAACTAAGTTGTGTAATATCAAAACTGAACAAGGCATAATTTAGCACGTCATGCATATCTGCAGTTACCAGTCTGTCAACAAGGTTAACAGTGTGTCATGCCTATCTCCACTCTGTTTTAAAGTATGGCATAATTCTCTGGGGAAATACCCCAGGTTGGGAGACAATATTTAAAACACAAAAGAAAATTATACGCACCACGAATGTGGTATAGAGAGTCTTCCAATCAAGCCTTCAAAAGCAATACCATACTAAGTAACGTTTCCATGCACTTACTTCTATGAACTCATGTGCTAATCTTGATAACCTGTCAGTGCTAATCTTGATAACCTGAAAACCGCTCAATCAGGCCACATATATGAGACAAAGGGAAAAAATATGCTGCAATATCCAATACACAAATTAAAATTATTTGAAAATAACCCTGAATATATGGGTGGAAGGATATAAAACAGACAAACTATTGTTATGTAACAAAAACTGTCCACAGACAATGTAGTATTCTTAAAAAAAGTGTTTGATAAAAAATGTTAATATTCTGTAAGAGAGTTCTTTGAAGATGCTAAAGTAAATATGTAATATGATGTAAATTTTGTAAAAATGTAA
>KZ308329.1:941172-974820 GCA_000376725.2 Ladona fulva | reverse complement strand
TTGTATTTATTTATTTATATTTATATAATTAGATATAATTAGCTCAAATTTGTATCGAAAATGAAGAAAGCCACACCCGTTCTCAAACATTTTAACGGAAAATAATCTTTCCAAGCAGGACTTGTATTGAAAGTCGATTTCAAGGAAAAGGTTGAAAACGCGCTTAAATATAGAAGTGTTCTCTTTACAGATAGATCGATCAGCGAGTTCATATTACGCATAGCTATCTTCAGTAAATTTAATTCTAAAGTGGAATGATTTCTCACTGCAAATTCACATGTTTTATCGTAAGGGAATTTGTCTTTCTTGCTAACTAAATAACTTCATGCCCAATATCGCAGCTCGTTCTACTCTTCATTTGGATTACTCAAGAGCCGTAGTTTATACTACGAAACCTGGAATGAAGACAATGATTGCCTCTAGATGAGCAATTTCTTGCATACGAATCTCGTTATGAGAGTAATCACACTAAATTTCGTCGTAAAGTTCAATTATAACTTCACTGGTGGGTTAGTCTCATCTCATTAGTTTTTATTAACCCTTCTTTCTCGTTTCCTCTGCAGATAACACTTCTATTTAGCAAATATACTTCGCTCTTTCTGTTAACGTTGCAAAAAGTGCCCATAAGATATATTCTTCGATTAAACCTCTTTATATTGCAAATGATTGCATTAATTATTCTTATGCCTTATTCTATTGCCTGCAAATTATTCTGCCCGGATGGAGGTACCGGAGGCACTCGCTTCATATGAGGCTTATTAGTAAGATGAGGAGTGAGGTGATTTTCTGTTGCTTTCTTCTAACCTCAAAAGCTCATAGAAATAGCTTAAACGAAGTATGTACAATGACCCTATGCGTATGTATGATTATTATGGCGTGTTATAATGAGTGGCCAATAGGAATAACGTAATTCAGCATAACATCTGCCACCATAGCTGTCATATCATCACGGCCGTGAGGTTAATTTAAGTACGTGATAGGTAAATATTGATCTATTCGGTATCGAAAGACAAACCTTACATATATTATCGATATTATGTATAGTTTACATTATATGCAGTATTTTACGTGAACTAATTAATATATAATATCGGTTCACAAATATCTGTCGATACCATTGAAGCGAAGTGGTTAACACGCTAGCTTATGAACACCGTGGACCTCAACTCGAGCCCCCATTAACTGGATATTTCCTGCATTTTGTGTTCATCATGCGTGTCTCTGTTCTTTCGAAATGATTAAAACCGATAAAATGGGAGATTCCTGTTTCTGTAAAAATTACAATAATAATAACAGAATCAAAATAATAAAATAAACTAAAGTTGTTCCGTGGAACTAATGGATGTACAAGCCTCTGTAAAATAAATTTTAGTATAAAATATAATTAACATATTACGCCTTTTTTGTGAAATTCCATAATAGGAAGGCATAAAACACTTTTTCATCCAGATGATGCCTATATATTGGTTGAAGCCGGTCGTTCTGATAAATTAAAGCACATGAGATTTTACAAAGGGTTTCATGTCTTCCTGATATGAGTACAGCTAGGTTTCACCAAGTTAATGCCAATGAAATTCATTGTAAGAAACTTTATTTTAATAAAAATAGCTATTGTGACGGTTACATATGGATTTTTCTTTAAGTGTGACATTTAACTAAATTGTTACGGCATCAATACAGCAAGGCTGCGCAGCGGTATATCAATCATTCAGCCATCGCTCCTCATTCCCTCGTAATCTTAATAGAATCTGCGGGTTGGAACCCTCTGCTTTTGCATTAGTACGGAACCCAAGAAAAAGCCAAAATTTCCAGAGCAAACATAAACCGATTTACGTGAAAAAATGGATCGATACACTAGATAGATAAGCAGGAACTTTGGAACGTACTCGTATGCATCGTACTACTTTGGATACAAAGGATAGTGTGAAAATTTAATAAGATTCCCTTCCTGCAGGATACGAGTAGAATAGAAAAATCGAATAAAAGAATGACTAACTAACTGCTTATCCTGGAAGTGCAATACGTGCAGCGAAAGTTTAACGTACATAACTGGCTCCAGAGGAAGCAGATGGATTTGTGAAGCACAAGGCGTTATTTTTATAGTAAGAATGCTTTCCTATGGAACATTTTTTTAAGTAATAATAGAAATGTATAGGTTCAATTTATTTTTTTACACCTAGAAAAAGAAGATAAATAGACACCTAAAAGTATAAATGAAGTACAAACTGATTAGGCCACCAGGATTTTTCTCGCCAAAGAATCCAACAAAAAGTATGCGAGCAATATCAAGAAAGATAAATAAGAAAACCAGGCTTGACCATTTTATATGATACAAAGCTAATAGCTAATGGAGAAGATAGTATTACGTACAGTTAAAAAAACTAGACGAAGAAAATGGGAGAATATTGGGCATTTTTTGTGGGGGGGGGGTCTGCTGGTACTGACTGCTCTGAAGGAGAATGATGGATAATGAAGTAAGAATACCATGAAAGGAATAGGCAAAGATTCATCAATATGATGAAATGAAGGGAAAGGTCCAATATAAATAATCACTGAGAGAGATTTAACCCAAGATCCATGAAATCTATTCTTCATAGAGGAAAGAACAAAACATGATGATAAATAGTAAATACGCAAAGATAGTAAGTAGTGTTTAATAAACAGTAATATAGTTAAGAAAGTGGCGAAATTGTGTACATTACAATAATGAGTATTTGCTTAATAACATTCATCAGGAAAAGCAATAGGGAAAATTTATGAAACAAAAATTAAAATGAATACTGAGGTTTGTAGAGAGTGACTACGGAAATACAAAAAGTACCGATCGAAGCATAACACGAATGTTTCTTGGCATTCATCAAATTAACTTTACGCATATACTGTTTTTGCTCAAAATGTGAACGATTGGGAAGGGAAGTCTGTCCAAAATATTTGGATGTTAATTTACAAGCACAGTAATACCCAGAAAGCCACTTTTTGGGCGGTTCTTGGCTGACAAAATGATTCTGAGAAAGTATACATAAACGAAAACAAGCAACGTCGAGAAAGAAACGTAATGAAATAAGATAAATTCTATTCTATGAGTGAGACAATGAAAAAGATAAGGTAATTGAAATATTTAAGGCGACAATACAATGTCAAAAGTAAAGAAAATAGATTGTTTTACCAATGAAAAACCTTTCTACGCTGAAAATATAAGATTTATTTACTGTAAAATAATTTTCTAAAAGAGGAGAAAGCACATCCGTAATTTTTGCAAAGTAGATAACGGATTAGTATGCAGGAGAAGGGTAAACGTGCTGAGAAATAATTGCTCAAAATCAAGCTTATATATTAAGATAGATATTCAGACAAATTTCAATACAGATGTGTGAATCTAGTACAGTTAAGTAAATTGTATAAAATTTAAAATAAGTCAGAACAAGTAATAAAATTGAAATTTGATTATCATGGAATAAGGGTATGTAACAGAAATTTCTTGATTATCTTTAATAACCCCTCGAAAATTCTCCACTGAAACTTGTCCTGAGAAGGTGTATTTCGTGAACTACGCAACCGAAGATTAAGTGCATAGTTGAAGGGTAATCCACTCCACTTACGGCTATAATAAATGCCCCGCTTGTCTAATTTCGGGGACAATTTAGTCCAAAGTATTTCCTATGCGTTATAACCGTCAGTTAGGAGCAACTTACGCTATAAGTTACTACTCCGCAGGCGAAGCGGAAGGCAATCAACCGTTCCAGGATGATTTACCTGCGTTTCCTCCCCAGAGATAGCTCTGCTTTCGCTTTCTCTTACTCTTATACGAGCTTGCTTTCCGAGTTCAGCGTATCACAAGTGAGGCCCTGAGATATCCTTCCAAACCTTCGAGGGATTTTACTACCGTGCGTGAATTTTTGATTTGTTTTATCAATAAATCTCGACAAGCAATTCATTATTCAAAATTATGGCAGGTATGCCACGCTTTAAGAATTATTTTGCTATGATCAGTAGGTTTTTGAGTAGGACATCGTTGATTGACGCAAAATTTTAATCTCGTACGCTTGGGTCGTTTGTAAATGAGTGCAAGTGCCCTCATAAATTCATCCAAAGAGGAAAATGTAAAAAAGAACCTAAGCAGTCACACTGATTGTATCAAAAGTTAAAACAAATGAAAATAAACTAAATATTTTTTTCATTTGTTTAAAAAATAAATAATCACACGATTATGTATTCTTTCTGTAAATGCAACTATCCTCTCATAGGTACTTTTTTAATACGATAAAGCAGCTTAGGTCAATTGCACATGGACGTCCACAGGGAATCAAACCCGGTGCCGCCTTCACCAAAGGTGAACGCGTCATCCGCTTGGGTCACAATTTCTTGTAAACTCAAGTTATTGCTTTCCCACAGAGTGTTTTTTACGTGTTTGACTATTGGCAAACATTATAATCTGTTGATGTCAAAAAAGAACAAACATTTTAGATAAAGTCACACAACTAAACTGGATGCATGTGCGGGAATAACCAACACCAACTGGGAACTAACTGATGTGAAGGGGTAAGATGGAACAGATAGGACTACGCAAAAGATTTGAAGAGACCAAGAAAAGGGCCGGAGGACAGATTGAACAGAAAAGTACCTAGGTGTACCTACCAAAGAGAAGCTCTGAGTAGAGGTAACTGGAGAACCCTTGGGGGAGGGTCTAAATTCGGCTTCAGATTGAAAATGGCTGATGATGATGTTTAGCTCATCATTTACTTTCGAATATTCCTTGAAAATGGTTTAATACTTTTTCACAGTGATTCGAAAATTTAAACACCCATTTACGAAAGGTTTGATCACCTATTTATAATATGGATGCGCAATAAATACATGTATCAAATAATCCACGAGAAATGCGTTTCATTTAATACTACTTCTAAAACACACAAGAACTTACATTAGTTATGATAATGTCATGAGTAATCTACGTCAACGTTGCAGTGGGAAAGAATTAGTGACTTAATTCCCATTGGTAACTATTTTTCTGGTAATGATACTATCAATAATCAATATAAAAACAATAATCAATATTCGCGGTAATAAGCAATAAACACGTCGATTAAGACACGTGTTCAACCGAATGAAATTGCATTCCGCATCAATGTATATTATTTACGATTGCATTAACCTAACAAAATTGAAGCTATGTGTAAAGAGGAAACCAATGAAGGATAAGCCCGTAATGAATTATGCAACATATTTGTGCCACCATTTATCTCCCTAAATTATTTATCACCCACAATACCAAAATAACCTTCACTTTCGCCTCCGGAAACCCGATTAGCACGCAAACGAACCGCTCTATCTCTTTATTCGTACGCTAATCTAGGTTTTAGCGATAGAAGCAGATGGAAAGCATTATTAACTGCCTTTTAAATTCTGAGTTTATAGATATTTATTTATTTACATTATCGTTGCTATTTGGTATATACCAGGTGGCAACGGTCAGGGGAATAAAAGAAAATTGCTGTAATATGTCCAGCATTTGCCCAAAGACAGGAGGAAAACCCCTCCAAAAACCTCCAGTGGACATTATAGATCTTTTCAATGTTACACAAGAATTACAATGAAACAATAGATAATTACATAGAATAAATGTGCACATTGAAGTCATGATTGCACAAATCAAAACAAAAACATGTTTAGGGGTATTATATCTTACATATCTAGCACATTTACCAGAAAAAAATTTAACAAATACTAAAACTATACATGAAGTTATTCAGAAGCATAACTTAAACATATACATAACATACATATACACAACTTATGCATATAAAACACCACTAAAGTAAGCCAATATATACAACTAAAAGTGAGCCAAATACTTTACTTATGCATACTTTTTATCATAGATTTAAATTTTTTGGAATTTTCTGGCATTGGAATGAGAAGTTCTCCAGGTAATGCATTCCATTCCCTTATTCCTCTATTTATAAAAGAAAATTTGGCCAAATCAGTCTTTTGTTCTCGCTCTTTTATTTTTAAATTGTGGTCGCCGCGTCCGATATAATCTATCTTCCACTTTTCGTGGATATCTTCCACTTTTCACACGTCCGATATCTTCCACTTTTCTTCTTGAAAAGTTTACCTATACGTTTACCGTTATTTTTCTGCTGTAAATTATCAATATTCCTGTTATAAATGATGATTCTATCTCCTCAAGCTAATTAATACACTGTTTTGTTAAAGTGAATGAGTTTACTTTACATGAAATCTACGACAGACTAATTGACGTCAATAAATATTAAGAGCTAAAAGATTTAACTGAATCATAAACAAAAATGTTGAAAATGAGACAAATTTGAAGGTCTTACACACTCATGTACATACTATTATTTTGGCACTATATTTCGACATTTTAAATGATTAGTGGAAATTATTACCTCTGAAATTGTATCTTAATGAAGAGCCGTCCTCTACGTATTTCACTATTCGGATGCTGAACTCGGATGGTTAACTTAGAAGATATGACCTGCAAAACAAGAAATAATACATAAAAATCATGTACACAGAGAATGATATAAACTCAAAACGTACTATATTGTAATGATGATTTAACCAAATGGCTGGCTCTTGTATCTCCTGATAAATATAAAAAAATATACGATTTTTCCATTTTAACCCAATATGCCCGCGTACACTCAAGGTATCTAAAGCATTTAATCCTAAATTAAAACATTAAAGTAAAATAAGTCAGTCGATATACATTGATTGTTTTCTATTGAAGATATTTCCCTTTCCATGAGGAATTATTGACCTACTTTCCTTTATTCGGTTGATAAGGAATTGTTTACTGCATTTACCAGTTAAGTCTAACGACCGGATTTTTTTATAAGCACGGTTTTGGGTGTAATTAACAGCAACTAAACTATGGCTATACCCAGATTTAAAAACTAAGATTTAACAATTTTGTAGGAAGATAAATAGGGAAACCATGAAAAACACAAATAAAGCACACCAGATGATAATTTAAATGTATTCTTTGTTCCGTTAGTGCAATGGAAAAGAGGTTCAATAGAATTATTTATTTATTTATTTGAACAAACTTTGCAATTTTGCCTTCCGGCCAGGTAGCATTGTTTGAGGGGAGTATAACGTACTTATTAATTTTGATTTTCATTGCATGGATTTCGCCCAAGGGCGGGAGGAAAACCTTTCCAAAATCTCCGTTAGGCAATACATTACATACATAATGTTATGCAGTAATGCATAACATATTATACACTCATATCTAATAGTACCACATTTATAAGACCTATAATAAAAGTTATGAATAAAAGTTATTCATCACGAAATCAGTTAGATATAATTACTTTTCACATTGAATATGTGGCCATAGTTCCAATCATAGTTATTTTATAATTAATTATAAGGGTATTACATGTAAATGATGTGAACAAAATTCTTTAAACGGTTAACCGGATAAAGATTAATTAAAGAATTTTGTTAAACATTTTTTTCAATTGAACCAATGCTCAATAGAGTGAAAAAATTCTCTTCAAATACTATGAACTGAGATAGTTAAACAACTGACCGAACCTAATGTGGAAAACGAGACACAATGAGTCACGACTAATCTCCAGTCTTCAGTGACGCAAACCTAAGTACCCATCACGAGTCGTGCGTCGACAAACGCTAAGAGTCTTTGAAAAAGGACAAAAAAATCTGTTCTTTGTTGATGCAGTGAACTTGAGTCGGAGTGCCCTCCGTTTCATTCCGAGACTCCTCAACTGCTAATGCGGTCGACCATATAATAAGTTTCTCTACCCTCGGTTCACGTCACTCTTTCTTTCGCAGCCATTTCCTCCTCAAAACCACTTTACCCGAAGACACACTTGAGCTCCCTCCATATAAGTGGAGCTTGTCTGCGAATCCAGACATGGCAAAGGAGGAAAATTTTACGAGCTAGAAAGTAAAGCAGACAAATTGCTCCCGAAAGAAAAAGCCGAGAGGAGAAAAGTTGTATAGCTAATAACACAAATGAATAGAACCTTAACGAGAAACTCCCTCATTTTCACACGCGTCTTTGCGAAGAGATGGAGTGTATGGAGTAAGGAAAAAAGGCCTTAATGGAGAAGGCAAGGACCGAACTGATTTCAGGCATCGTTATATACGCTACGTGCTTTTGATCTGGCGAAGTTGTGATGTGCCCCTTTCGTTTGAAAATTTCTGTCAAATGACGGCAATAAGGTCCTTTCTCTTCCAGCTTGAAATCTAACGTTTCATTGTTCTTAAGAATGAGTCAGAGACCCTGAATTTATTTCTCGTCTGGCTTGAATTAAACACATTTAAAATCGAAGAAAATATAAAAATGAAAATGAAATTCCACCAGATTGCACTTAGTAGTTTTAACTTTCTTAAATACATTTCTTTTGAAATTAGATCCTGCACTTCGTTAACTCCAGAGTGTTCTAATACTTTCTTCCCGAAACCCTTGAAAATGGATGTAACAGATCCTAACATTACCACCACTTTTTGTCCTTAACTGCGTTGTGTGAGCTCGCTTATTTCGTAGGCAGCCTCTATTTTTAGAGGTTTATTCTCCATCCGCATCTCGATGGACGCATTCGACGATCATTCTTGAGCTTATCTTTCAAATATCCCAAGAAATGAATTTCATGTCTCAAAATTTTCAAGTAATGCATTTAATTAACAGCTGAAAATCTTTTATTGAGATATCGAAGGACATTACAGGCCTCAGATATATAATGCCTCCTTTCCGAATTTTTTACTTTCTCCATAAGAAAAAAATTATGACTCCTGCATTTTTTTATAACCGAATATGCAATTCTCTGTAGTGATACCTTAGCAATTATATGAATGCCACATAAAAATGCAGTTTTCCACCCTTAACTGGTACTTTCTTACATAGGCAGTCCTATTCTACAGCAACATCAACATCTGCCAGATAGAACCGGCAATAGCACCTTGACAACCTCATAGAGTCTATCTTATAACTCTCTCCTCTTCTCACTCTCATTTTCCCATTACACTAATTCCCACATCTCCTTAACCAATTTCGGCAGAAGATTGCTTCGGTAGGAATGAAGAAAAAAGCCACGCTTAAAGTGAAAGGTGGAGGCGCTGTAGGATTGCTCTTCTCCCAAAACAGGGGAAAAAGAAGCCTCCATTCGAAGAAAATGCGATGAATGGAATGATAAGTAAACGGGAAACTGAGAAATATGTTTCAGACAATGGATGATGTTAAATGAAGCGAGTATCTCGCCTTTATCTTTAACTGAGAGGCTATTCTCTACTCGTAATGCAATATAGAATGGAGAGGGGAGAGGTTAGCAAGAAATTTGGATTTATGCGAGGAACTTTGCTGTGAGAATTTCTTATTTAGGAGTGATCACGAACAAAAAATAGAAATGCGAGGGTTATGAGAGAAAATGATCAACAGCAGCCGAAAGATTAAGAATACTAGTAAACTCAATCTATGCTGCTTCTACTTATATCCCCGAAAAGAAAATGTATAGCAATTTAACCTATTTCAAGTTACGGTTGTATGAATTCATTTTCATAAAAAATCTTAAAAACGATTTTTAAAATAAGTAAAATCCAACTATGGGATTACTAAGCACATAGAAGTATGCCCTTATAAATAATAATTAATGGATGAACACAGGTTAAAAATTAGGACGTAGAGTTCATAGCCCAGTACAATTTATGTAATGTCCCCTAAGACAGTTAAAGGAGAACTCTGGGGGTAATGTCCTAATGTTAACACATTTCTCTTCTAGCTCACTGTTTTTTGGTAAAACTGCTTCAAGTAAACTACAAACATATAGGTATGCAGCAAATGTCTTCAAAAAAACACTATATGATCGTAATAATAAATACATTATCTTCCTACCGGTCTGCGTAAACAGATATCCTACTAATTTGAAGACCTGAATAGCAATGCCGTAGTAAAGTTCTGTGTTTTCCAAACACTTGGACATGATTAAGCCATCTCCGAGCCAACGAATAACTATGGGTTTCTCCTACTTCAATTTCGTACTATAGAAGAGCATTATTCTACGAAATATTTTGTCCTTCGACTGTTGTTTGTTATGATAGTGCTAAAATCTTGTATTTCAACGTTGTTAATTTCTTCTTCGATTTGAATTTAGACAAACTAACAAGTAGGAAGTTGTTCAGCAAAGTTTGAGTCAGTAAATAAGTAGGCTCATAACAAATATTCACGATCTAGATCAACATACACGTTAATATTTATGCCTGTTAAATTCTGTACTCCTTTTCAGCAACATTTTAGCAAATTTAGAATTACTTCTCGGGATTAATTAGAGCTGAAAATTCATGACTAATAGGAACCTTGTTAAAGATTACGAGTTTTGAAAGAGAACAGAAAATATATTGCAAATAAATCAACTCTTGCGATTATCTTACATGGAGTGAATATGATTTCCCTTAAGAACCCTCATGGGATCACTTCATCGCTTTGGTCCATCTCCCTTGGTTACAGCTTCCAAGAAATCGATAAGGGGCGAAAGAAGAGTGGCGAGAGATAGCTAATAAAGTCCGTTTCAGTGACTTTGGAGATTAATCAATCTAATTCAGCGCCCATTTGTCTGATAATGGCGATCGTTGTTTTTACGATGGGCGATTAATTGAGTGAGATTCATTTCAAGAGGTGATCGCAGACATTTTATGGCCCTAAATGAACCGTGGAAGTAAGTTGCACGAAAATTCCCGAACCGATTACGAAGAAAGTGGGATGGTGATTAAATACCGGGAATAATCGTCATAGATCGCATTTCTGGTGGAGATAATGACGTTGAAAGATTAGTCAAACGACTTCGGAAAGAATTCAGATGGACTCTAGGTAAAAGGAGCTAATGAAGAGAAGAGGAGTGGTTCCGGTGAGAATACCAATCTATTCACAAATTAATATTAATCATGCTACAAAAATTTTACTCATTATTCCAACAAAGAGTTTTTCGTAAAGGGCATTTCTTGCTCGAATAGTCACACAAACAATCCTCTTTGTGTAAGTCAGTTTGCTGCTTCTTTTGTAAACTTTGTCTCTCCATAGTTTCTCTTTATTGCAACTTCATTATCTTATGAAAATCCGCAATTTTCATGCGTGAGGTATGGATGAAATATTTAGCTATATCATTCAAATTTTCCTGCTTACATTCCGCAGTGTGACATGTTATGTACGTAAATCATTCTTAATTTTCTGAATAAATATTAATTTATTCAATGCAAAAGTGACGGTAACGGCACATGCATTCTAATTTTATAGTCATATACATCCAACGCTACTATTGCAAGCTGCCTGGGAGTTTACTCGTTGGTACATGTAAATACGCGATACCACAACTATGAAATGGTCAAACGGAAATTTGAAACAATTTAACTCTCAGTCGAATCTAATCCGTAGGAACATTTCGGAGAAAATTGTGTTCCTATTTGAATGTAAATTCTACACGACGTTAATGTCATTAATATTTCTGCAACTCAGAAATACTCCATATCCACGTCATACATCTTTGAAAAATACATATCTTAGAGAACCAAACGTAGGTCATAATTTGATATTTTTGTTTTCGGTTTTTTTTTGAAACCCTATTAAAAAACAGCACATCTTATAACACTTAGAAGAAAAAGTTAAATTCTCTAATTTCCAATCGTTCAATTACCCAAACATTAGGCACATTTTCCATTATATTTCACATTGCAAAGAATCAGAAGTTTTCTTCCATTTAGATTTATTTCCCATGAATAAGTTACTGGCAATCAATTTTTCCTTGACCGTCCTACCATTCAAGGGGATCTCCTCTACCTGTATTTAATCATAGGATTAAGGAAAAGGGCCTTTTCAGAGCCCTTCTTCCAAATAGCCCAGGTCCATGCATCTGCAACCCTTGGGACTTGACACCAACCCCTATAAGTTACAACGGTAGGTCCACATGAGGCAGATGTTTTACCACAAATGTTACCCCTGAATATTACTCAGAGGCTTCGGAACGAGGAACCTCTCTATCAGATTAGTCTTTTATTCAGCTCGATTTTCAGATACCCCCACATCAGCTAGAGATCAAAGATAAACGCCACTGTTTTGAACTGCATAACAGAAGCGGCCTTAGTGCGGCCTGCGAGCGACACCCTCTTACATCTAACCCTTTATAAACTTAAAGGAAGTCGGTGAAAATAAAGAAATAAAACGTAGGGAGAAGTTAATGCGTGAATAAGTGGATTGATAAAAGCAAAATCAAGTACTTAAAAAATGTCACATTCACTGGCATGAGCCGATAAATTCTACGACAATTCTACTTTAACTTTTGAAGGATGGGGATAGCACATTATAATGATTCTTCGGCTAATTATACCAATGGAGACTTTCCAAAACAAAGATTTTTCACTATTTCGATGACGCAGCAATTTAAATCGGTAAAGGACCCTTACGGTGGATAAGTATTTTGGAAAATAAGAATGTTGCATTTTACACTAAAATAATGCGAGTATCTCGGCTAATAAGTAACCTATTGAAGATTTACACAAATAAGGAAGTTTTTTCCATTATTTATACAATGTAGAAATATCGTGTGAGTACCATTAATGAATTTTGCAATAGGCATATGAACGTTCGAGTGAACATCAAAGTCGAAATCGATAAAAGCGATTTTAACGATATCTATTTCTGCAAATAGGGGAAACCTTTGCTTGTTTTTGGTCGAGTTAATAGGTAATTGAGAATTTAGGAACCTGGTGGTATATAACAATTTTGTACGTTTCAGCTGACAAAAGTTATATTTAGTCAATTTAGACGTCAATCGATTTATTTATTTTCAAAGTAAAGAGCATCCCCGATTTGTAAAATTATGAATGTTACTCGTTTCCTTATGAGATTAGGTGCTGCGATTTCAAGCCTGAGATTCTTACGGCAAGCAGGTTATAACATGTTTGGCTCATAACCTCATAAGATAAGTTGTAGAAGTGGTAATTGCGGAATCGAAGGTAAAGCCATTCCCTATGGAATATTGGAGAGATTTTCGAATTCTGCAACATAAAGTTTTGCGATGATATGAATGTGATGGTATGTTGGAAGAAAAATACATGGCTTTCTAGATTCCTCGCATCCGAAAGGCCCAAGGTGTTAAGTTTCAATCATCTGTGTCCCAGGGGTCCTCCGTAACCGTTGACGTCTTATTAAGCAGCGACCTGATGACAGAGCCACTTAGGACATTGACCCGACCTAGATGACGAGATGAAATACGACGATGCTGCCTATGGGTTTCTGGGAGGTCTCTAAGATTTCAAAGCCTTGCTCATTGAAGGAGTATGATCTCCTCTAATACGGCTGAAATATTATATGAAAGTGATACGAGTAACATCCATTCCTTCTGATATGAGTAAAAGGAAGTTATTTGCCATATTTAATGAAATACTTCCATGACGAGAAAGGAATAAAAACAACTTTTACTCGTAACCGCTGAGTTTTCGTGGTAACTTAAAAGTTGTTTTCATTCTTTCTCAAAGTAGAGAGATTGCGTAAAGTTGAAATCAAAACAGTACAGTAGATCTTGTGAACATTTTTCCTTAATAATTGCAAGTTTACTGTATATCTACTCGTCAGAAATTTTATAAGAAGGTAAAGGAAAATCAGATCAAGGCATCCTTCAATGATATTATTGAACTATTTTCACGAATTCATTAAATTAACTAAAAATTCCAAAAATGAAACATATTAGCCAATATTCTATAGTTGAGGTGTTGTATTTCAGATAATTGAGTAATTCTTCCAAATCAATTCAATGAATCTTTAAGGCTCTTTCCGATTCTGGTAAAATGTGACATCCTGTTACATTTTGATCAATCAAAAACAGTTACGAACCTGATGCATAAGAGAATAGGCATTCAGTAAAATATAGATAAACTCCTTTAACCTCAAAGGAGCAAAACATCGGCTAAATGAAAATCTAAATTCAATTGCTTTTAATATTAATCATTTACTATCACTGGAATTGCATAAGTGTGACGGTAACAATAATAATATTAAAATTTCCTTGTAAAGGAAAGAAAAATGTATGTCCTACTATATCTCTCTGTCAACGAAGATTCAAAAGAAATAAATAGCTAATCAAAGGTTGAGAGGAAAGAATAGAATTTAGGGTGCATATCGAAAACCATACCTAGAACTGCATTTAGGAAAATTAATAAAACCCAGCAGGTAAACATTCAGATGAAGGGAAATCCTGAAAGTTAAACTAAAATTTAAGATTTAAAACATTCTAATTCATATTTACGCTAAATGCTAATTCATATTAACTGTGTTAATTCATATTTACGCAAAATATACGGATTAAATGTATAAAGATCACTCCAGATATTAATTTGCATCATATTACATGTTAAGCATCTCATTATATGTAAGCTATAAATTCACTCTGTATTACTACTTACTGTAAAACTACCTAAGTAATTACATTTACATTGCATAATTTACGTTTACAACAAAACATTCAAATTACTTCGAAAAGTGCTGGGAATCGGAGAAAGAGATGAATGGTGCTCTCAGAAGAGCATAAGGTTTTCTCTTGGAGATGTAATATCCTTAAGATATTGCATTCTTTTGCCTTCTTTATAACCAGATGTTATCCCTTTACGCTACGAATGAGCCAAGAATACCACAAGATCCCTATTTACTTCTTGAGAGATGGTCGTTCTTCAGTTTTCTCGCATGGATTCCCATTCCATTCGGAGCAAATGGTTTAGAAATGGATTCGCAGAATAAAAAACGAGCTCCTTCCATCAAAGCACCGTGATTTTCGTAAACAAAACCCTAACGGAGAGCGCGATAACTGTGTCTAGGCTAACAAACACGACTATATTTAGACCTTGGTCCTCCCCGGGAACCATGTCAACCCGATTTTTTCTACATGGCAACGCAAACAAACGAAGCCAGAAATAACTAGAGAAGCCCCCTCCCAAGCGAAACAAAAACTTTTCTTCCCTTAAATATATCAGGTGGCTTCACATATGAAGGTACAGGGAAAACTTCTTACCACCACCGACATCCTTCTTTCCTCGCATCTACGTTGGGGACACTCAAAGAAAAAAAAATAGAAAAAAAAGAACTAAAATCCTCTCCTGGGAAGACCTTGCGGAGGCATCCATTTGTGATGCGAGAGGTCGTGGGGAAACTTTATTCTTTCCCAGTCCCCTGCTTCAACTCGTATGCCAGGCAACCAAACGGGGACCACGCGCACGGGTTCTTCCACATACGCATATACGAGGCACGCGAAGGATATCCTTTCTAATACGTCCCTTGCTCCCCCTTTCACTTCGAGCGGTAACGCGATTTCCCGCTAAGAGAAAAAAGTCACTGCGAACTCTCCCGTGAGCAGTGGCGGGCCCTGTGGTCACGATCCATAGGACGGGGAGGCGTATGGGTAGCAAAAGGACACGACATGCATTACAATTACCTCTCTTCAGCAGAGAACTGTGAGAAGTCTTCTCGCCATGTTTCTCCACTCTTTGTCCATTTTATAAACAAAAGAATGTGTTTCACGCTAATACTATTTTTTAAATTGCCGAAAATGCACAATCATTAGTATCAAAATTATATTGGCAGTATAAGGAAATTCGCTCAACTTTGGGCGGGAAACCACCCCGTCATTCCCAGATAGAGAGTAAGAACATATATATTTAATATTACATATTCTCTATGAACAATGAGTTATTAATGTGCACTACAGCTTGACTGACGAAAAAATGTTTGCCGTATCAAATAATGCATTCTCCTGCGAAATATTATACTATGGTACAATTTTAGGAATAAAGAATCAGTTTAACGCACGCGTTACTATTTCATTGATAGATAATAAAACAATAAAATGCAAAGCTCTGACTAATAAAATAAAGCAATGTCGCAATGCATCAACCAAGGATCACGAACATTAAACGAGAGATATTTACTTTCTTTTGTAAAAGTAGTTAAAGAGGAACATTTATTCCTTTGTACTTTAGCAGTATAGTTACTCCGCTTACTACTCCCTGCTACACTTACCATTAAGTGATATGGTAATATTATTTCTGCCTTGACTATTTTCAGAGAAAAGTGGGGATCTGAGATAATAGAGTAAAAGTGGAGGATTGGAGGAGTGGGCTAGGCATGTACTGTAATTTACTCCAACAACAAAATTACGTAACGAAGCTGAGTGCAACTCAACTACAAACGTAATAACCCAGTTACACAGTGACAGATTGGTAGCTCAAGAGACACAATCTTCTCTGTAATCACATAGAGAAACTTAACCTATAGTCTAAAGCCTATAGTTTTAGGTCGCTGGCTGTTCCACAAAATTAGAAAAGGGAAGCTAAATATACTCCTACCTACTCTAAAAGAAAACTGTGACATTTGCGTGACACTCAATCTTGAAACTTTTCGAAGTACTTAATTTTCTAATCTAACTTCAGTTGTTCCGTGGTAATCAACTATACAGAAACGTGTTCCCTGCCTATTCTAGGCTAAGTAGACGTTTTTATTTTCAAATAAAACCCTGATTAAGCTACTAAAAATGCCACGGAAGAAATAGTTCACCAATAATCTTACATTTGAATATAAATTAACAATTTAATAAAGGGTTTGAGGTAAAGGTGTTAAATTTTGCACATTAAAGTTGTGCGGCTAAATCCCAAGGAATAAAAAGTTTGAAAAATAGCGGCATGACTGGAACTCGAACCCAGGTCTCCCAGTTTCCGGACATGTATTCTAACCACTGAACTACAATGCCGCGTCTATTCCACACTGTTAAGGGAATGCTTTTTCAGAATACCTGCCCGGAAAGTGGGGACCTGGGTTCGAGCCCCAGTCATGCCACTGTTTTCACACTTAATATTCCTTGGAATAAAAAAAATTGAGTTCGCTATTACATGACTATAAGGATCAGTAACTGCATATATAAAGAAAAAAGGGAATTAAAAAAGCGACACTTTTGTTATTTAAAAACTAGCTAGTTAATGAGTTGAAAACTACGTATTCCAAAGTTATCTCAGCTTTAAAGCTCGTCATAAATAAAAATTGCAGATTAAAAAAATTAATAGAAAAATAATCTTCAAGATTTAAGTTAACCAGTTAGTATTTCAATGACGTAAGTTGTACGTGTACCAAGTTAATACATTCGTCAACCAATGAGAGAGAACAAGAAGACTTTAATTACAATGAAAAGATTATTATTTGCTTCATCGAAGGGCTTATTTCCGCCCTTTATATTTTACAATTAATTGTGCTTGCACATAATGAAATAGTCATTCAAATAGATTTTCTCTTAGTTATATATCAGTAAGATATTGTCATTTAATTCTATCTGTGAATCGAGATTCGTAAGAGCTGATAAAAATCACGTTTCTTCGTTTATTTCCATTCTCTTAGCCACATTTTTCTTCGAAATATGATGTTTTGATCACTTTTTACCCTCATTCTATCGAGCCAGGTATTTTGCTCTTCCTGATTTCGAAAATATTCCCCTTCCATTTTCTCCCCAATATCTTTAGCTAGCTGATCTTTCATTCCATCAAATTCCCCTTTTCTTAACCCAATTCCATTTTCCTCACCCGCTCTCCCAGCACAATCACCACTTGCGCTCTCACAAATCAGCGGACGGAATTTCGAATTAGATTCAATGATTGCGATTCAGGTAACGGAGCCCCGCGAAAATTTGGTTCTGCTCGAGAGGTCTCGAGTGGACTCGCAGAGATTATGGGGAAAGGAATTCTGGGATAGAGGACCATTCCGACCAACTTCGGAGGTGAAAGTCTTTTTATGTAAACTTCTGGCGTCGATATTAACAGCTCCCTTTCCACGAGCCCATTAATTCGTGGAAGAGGAATTTTCCATCGGAGTAGTTAATAGGATGGTCAATTAGGTGGAGGGAAAAATCAAACTGCGAAACGGCCTTCCTTTATGGGAGATGCTTTAAGCGGAGGCTGCGAAATGGACCATTCGATGAGATGGGGAGGCTTCCGAAATGAGTTTTTCTTGCGGTTGGTAACAATGCGAGGGTGGGCCCATAATGCCTTTAACTGTACAGGATGGCCTCCGTTGTGTACACCCGGCTAGACCACGTGCAAGATGACGCTGAAAAGCAACTTGAGGAGAAAAACTTGGTTTATAGCACCGGGGGAACGGCTTTACTTTTTACGGCATTCTGTCTAATAACTACCTCGAAGAATTGAGTCTAACGAGAATTACTTCAGAGTAAAGCAAAAGTTGGACACATTATTAAATTGAAAGCGTTGATGGAGCAAAAGGCTCACCTAGTCATATCTCTAAGATTAAAGCACGCACATTAATTTTCTTCAGTTACTGGGAAGTCTGACACGGATTTTACCAGAGTCCTTTTCCTAAAAAATTAAATAAGTCCTAATATATTTTCCCTAAAGATATTATTCATATGAAGAGGGGTTTTTAATATCAAAAGATTGGAACGGGCCCGAAATTATGCAAAAATGTGAAAATGAAAATAATTTAAAATGGCTGTACATTTGATGTCTTTTAGTAAAGAGAAAAATATTTAAATCCTCTTCGGAGGCTTCCAAAACATGAGAAAAAACCATTCGTTTTTCATTTTAAAAGGTTAACACTGGAATTAAAGAGATGAATTGTGTTCTTGCGACTAAAATTCGTAAAACAAACGCGCACGCACAAGGCATTTAACATTTAGAAAATGTACTAATGATACAAATGTCGACTATAACGATCACCTAATAACAAACATTTCTCAGTCAAACTTGATTATAAGATATGTTGGTCTGATCAGTAATACAAATGTTACATGCTCTTAATGTTTTGCTGTAAGTTTGCCTTTTGATGTGTTATTAAGTGTCCAAAAAAAAGGTATGCTAAAGTTGCCTATTCATGCTGCATGTTGCGAAAACTCATTTTGCACTAGAATAATTTAACCTTTTTGGTTAATCTTGAACGAGAGAGTTCAGTTCTGTTAAGAAAAGAAAAATAAACTTAGACCATATCTGAACGGGAATAAAGCGATTTCGTTACCTTTGTAGCTAAGTAAATGTAAAGGAATCCTAAAGTTTCAATTTAGGAATAAACTATAACAATCAATCCATTACAATATCTGTCAACAAGTGTTAACAACTTGCAAGAATTTTCACCTAGGAGGCTATTATTATTTGAATTTGATGCAACATTTAGTTACTCAATTTAGTTTTCCATTAAAAAAAACAAAACCGAAACAATGAAGCGAAACGTGTATTTTATTTAACGTGTCGTTTCCGTGTACCAACATGGAGGAGAATATTTTTTTAAATTACGCCCCGATTAGAAAAAATGTATAAAAATTGTGGCAATTATCTCACAGTGAAATCTCTAAAAACTCACGTGGAATTTTTATGTTATACTACCTTTTGTGAGAGCAAACAAGTAATGAATTTAGCCGTCCTTTGCTATCAGAACGGATTCAGTACAGCTCGAGTAATTCTTTTTTGACTTTTTAATATACAATGGCCTCTGTTCTGGTTAATTTCAGGCAGTTTTCGTGTATGGCAACAGAATACATCACTTGATCAAAAGGTATAGTTGCTAAATTGAAAGCTATCGAGGTTGATCTATTTTTGTTTCTTCTTTGACTTTTAATATAATTCTTTTTTGACTTTTTAATATACAATGGCCTCTGTTCCGGTTAATTTCAGGCAGTTTTCGTGTTTGGCAACAGAATACATCAGTTGATCAAAAGGTATAGTTGCTAAATTGAAAGCTATCGAGGTTGATCTATTTTTGTTTTTTTTTTTAATTTTTTGGAACAGCTGGAGTGGGAATATAATTACTAGTCCGTCAGCTCTGATGTCACGGAAAATTAACAATTTGCACTGAGTGAGATAAACCATGGTGAGAAAATCATTGCTAATAGACGAGGTATTTCAACGAGGAGATAAAAGGAAAATAAGATTGGAGAGAAATTGTACACAACGCTGCTCAAAAAGGTGTCCGTCCTAATTAACTGCAATGCAGAAAGTGATCAAATGATCCATGAAATTCATTCGAGTAACGAGAAAATTTTGATGAAAAGATTTTATTATAGCTACATCCTTCAGGTTTTCCTTATATTATTTTATATAGTCAGAGATTTTAAAAACTACACACACATGACTTTGAATAGCAGTTGCCAAAATTTGAAATTAGAAGTGGCGAACGCCACCTTCACGGGCTTATACATACACTCACAGCACCCCACTTTATGATGCTTTTGCAATGCGATAGAATTTAGATTACAATGCACGTTTATTTTAAGATTCTCCTTCGAATCACAAATTTTTATTCGCGTTGCGGTATATTTCAGATTTTTGCTTCTTTGTGGCAAGCGGATACTCTGACAAAGAACCGACCTGATATATCATTAACTTCATATAGTAATTTAATCGTTATAAAATCTCAATAAAAGTGGTTAAACTCCGAAACTACCTTCTATCCATTTGTCAAAAAATCAAATGTATGTATCTCTGAACGAATCATCGACACTCAGTGTGTTAGAGTGTTCACAAAACGATATTTCCACAATAAGATAGAGACTCCGGAACGGATTAAAATGGCGGAGCGAGGGTCTACTATATAATGGATATATATATATATCTGTACAGATATTGGCAGATAAGAAAGATTTTTCGTAGTTTTTTGGCTACGTATCAGTAGAAAATAGAACAAGATAAGCAAATCCAAATTAACCACACATATAAAATGTAATTATGAAGATTTGTTATATAAAAATCGTACTCAAATATCGCAAAACGGTTAGATGGAATACAATGGATATGTGCAATGGATACCTTACCATGGAAACAGACAACAGAATACTTCGAATCGCCAATTTTCAATTAAAACAGAACATCAACACCAATACTATGCAAGCCTCCTTTCGGCGTGTAACAGAGGCATGATATAATCAGTGAGGAGCAAACTTTTACTATTCAACATCATCCATACCACATGTTTACTACGGCAATTACATAAGTAAATGAAAAATAAACATTTTATTTTTTCATTAACCGAATGACATAAGAAAATTATTTTATTTAGCAAGGCAATACGAACATATATGGGAATATCTGCTACCTAAGGCATTTATCTTTTAATGCGTGAAAATAAACCTAAAGAAAACCGTATGGTTAAAAAGACATCAAATTCATTAACTGAAACATCTCAATGGCAATTAACAAGTTGCGCGATGAAAATCCAAGATGTAGCAGGCGCTTCGTGTAGCTTTTATTTTCCTCCGCGGTGCGAAAAACAGGCATTTCATAGTATAAATATATAGTAAAACCAAAAACGAACTCACTAATTGCGATTCTTTTTGCACTTTTCGCCAACTTATGATAAATTCCAAACAATGGCGATGCGCAAAAAACACACTACCACATTCTGCGGAACAAAAGCCATTGTGTGTGCGGGCGTAAAACAAATCTCTATTCTCGCAAAGAACCGAACTCTCTCCAACTGGTAAGCGATCCTCCCGCCACCGAATTCGCCGGAAATTCAATTCTACACACAGCGCCTTCAAACAACAAAACAATGAAGAAGCTCCCAGCGCACTCCCGCGTAATCCGGGCATTTGCGTGGATTTGCAGAACTCTCCGGCATAAAACATAAAAGGAGATCCCTTTCCCCGCCGCGAAACAGAAGCGAATCGAAATCTGCGGGCTAATTGAAATCCTGGAGAAAGAGATCGTTACCTATGGCGACGGGAGCTGCGAAAGTGTTAACAAGAGTTTTGGACTCTGCTGTTAGCGGGGATTTCGAAACGGGAAATGGGATAATCTTCCATCGCCTGGCAATAATCCCACCTCCGTAATCCTTTGAAATCCCTCCCTCCTCAGGAGAAAAAAATCCGCGTTTTTATTTCCTTTTGAATCCGAAAAAGATTCCGCTGCCAAAGGCGGCGGCGGAGATAAAAGAAACATGCGTCGAAATGGGTATCGCTGTGATACAATTGAAAGGGTTCATTAAACGGAGGAGCGCATGGGCGAAACAATAGAAATTCGAGAAGATTTGGGAAACGAACGCAGAGACCCATTTCGCAGAATCGCCTTTCTGAAATAATCATTCCAAGAAGAAGCGAAAGAATGAAATCAAAGTGAACCCTAGAGGTCAGATCTAGAAAGTAACTCTATCGTTTCTATCTTTCTTTTTCTAACCTATTTTCTTCCGTCTGCCCTTGCGATCAGAAACGATCGAGAAATTTCCCGAGGCAATTAAAGTATTTTTAGAATTTCCTTATTTGATTCATATCCAAGATGTAATTTTATGCCTTACCCAAAACTTAGGATTTTCTAAAATATATTTGTTACGCACCAAAGTAAAAGAATCACCCTATGCAGCAGAATAAAGTTAACTCAAAAAGGAATGAGTGTGAAAAATAGCGACATGACTGGGACTCAAACCCAGGTCTCCCACTTTCCGGTGTCACCCACATTCCCCAAACATTGTGGAATTTTTGGGAAATGGCAGTTCACAGGTTATAATTCCTGCCCGGATATAGCCGAACGGCTTTACCGTGCAAAGTTAAAACTTCTTTCTTCAATCTTTGTTAACTAAAAAAAAATTGATATTAACATGGTCGTCTGTGAATTTAATTACTACGGTTTCCATTCATGCACCAATTTACCTAAATCAAATGACTCATGCCATCTTCAATAATTTCATTTCCTTCGTTTTTATTCATTTATAAAACATTCAGATTGATAATAATTTTTTAACTTTAAATAATATTGATTGAACTTTAAATAATAATTAAAATGATAATAACTTATTCATCCCTTAAGTCCTTAATTAGATCAGAGACACGCATAAGGTATAAAGAGTTCAAGAATCAACATTGATCGTCTCGTGGAGGATAAATCGGAGACGTGAACTTTGACGAAAAATCCATTTTAGTTCATTTTCGTTTCGATGAGTTTACAATGAGTCGTTGGTAAGAATGTTTTTCGTCAGAGTCCAAATTCCCTAACGGAGAGATTTCGAATTCCAAAGATTCTAAAAAAATACTGAAATTTCGGAGACGGTCGAAATTTTCTGAAGCAAGATGTAAAACTTTCCGGTATTAAAAAAAATCGTTCTTTGTACACATACAGGTGGTGAATGAATCTTGTGAAGAAATAGATAAGGGAGTGAAAGTTTGCGGGAAGTACTTAATTCAGTAAAACATGTAGACGACACTGCTATTGTGTGCGATTCCGAGAGGGATTTGTAAATGCGAACAAATGCGCTGAACGATAAAAGAAGGGAATTTATAAAGAAAATAAACGTAAGAATCAAGGAAGATGGTCTTGTTAACTTGGCACGGTAAGGCGTGCACCTAAGGAAATTCCCAAGCAGAAACGGACATGAAAAAAGTCTGACGGAACTGGGACTGGAACCCGAGTCTCCCAATTCCCGGTCAGATGCGCAATCCATTGAACAACCCCAACAACAGGTTCTGGTTGGATTGAGCAATACCACGAGAACTGGTCTGGATAGCTAAATGAATAGAGCAACCAACCGGCAATTGAAAGACCCGGGTTTAGGTCCCAGTTCCGTCAGACTTTTTCATGTCCGATTTTCCTTGGGAACGTAATTAAAGTAAAAATCATGAAATTTGCCAAAGGAAAGAAGGCTAAGTTAACTATCATAGTAGACGGTGAAAAACGTAAAAAAGGATTTTGAATGGAATTTTAAGTATCTACTTCAAAGTCCTGACCTTACATTGCTGTTTTAAGTAGTGCCACTGAGAATAAACCTATATTCAGTTAAGTGACAATTTTTCTGGATCCATTCATTAATTTATCAGTACATAATAATATTTCAATATAATAAATGTTAATAGTATATCAACGTCGCCCTAATACTTCTCCAGTGATTTTTTACGATTTTCATTCCTTCAGGAACAATAATTTTAAGATATAACTTTCCATGTTGAATTAAATACATATAAACAATGGTGCTGGACAAAATTGTGAGTTAAAAATCCTGTCTGCCATTAATCCAACTGCAAAAAATATACTAACAAAAATAGATACAAAAGATTGTTAACAATAGAATATATTTTTGTTTCCATTCGACTTTCTCGCATTTTCATTTAAAACATAAAGCTATAAGAAATACTTTTATTTTTAAATACGCAGTAAGTTGCAAATTTACAAGAGCAACATGAAACTGAATTCATGATTATAACGGTGAATTCGGTTAAATATTTCCTCGGATCGATAGAAAATTGTAAATAAACCTCAAATTATAAATTTGTGTTGAAATTGCATACAATAAGTTCAAGTGCATTGATAGAGGTGCAGTAATTAGTATTCAAGCCTTAAAAATCTCCACGAAGACTAAACCACGAGAAAGATTTACTTAACTAAAGGATTTAAAAATAAGCGCCCACTCTATACCATCAAACTCGATTAAAAGCGAATTTTTATAGCTGAGGGGGTCTATTTCTTCACTACGTATCCAACACTTTCAGAGACCTATTCATTAACATCAGCAGGAACAACAAAAAAATCCCGGGGAAGATGAAAACTTCGCCAGAAATTTCCTCCAAAGGGAATTAATCCTCTAATGATGAGGAGAGAGAAAGAATCTCTAAAACTGCTCTTTTTTAGCATTCTGAAACTCCCTTAATTTTTAATGGCAGCGGAAAGATATAAGCTATAACGCGCGTATTTTATGAATGGCAAATAAGGGCTGGCGACTCCCCATTTCAAGGTGAGTGAGGATGTAATGATGCATGCAACGTCTCCCTTAACGCGAACGGCGGAGTTATCTAGGGTAAAAGATCTTGATGCACACAGCCGTTATTTTTGAGGCGCTCCTTATCTGAAAACAAGATAATTGTGACCGCGCAAACTCTGCGGGATACTCCGTAAAAAGAAGAACATACACTTCCCTACCTTTGCCATCATTAATAATGTATAGAAGAGCGATGAATTCCACTTCTTATTAGGGAGAGAAAAGAAATGAATATAAGAATGTCTCCAATACGTCGATTTTGATGATACTGCTAACGTAAGTGTTCCTTTGTGGAGACCCCCTGACGATGGAGGCTTTGTCTCCGAAATGATCATTGGGACTTCCCAAAAATCAGTAGTCCGGAGCTTCCCGTTTGTCTCTTAACGCGAGTTCCGCTTGCCGAAATACGGCTTACGGAGTGTTTTTTTAAACCTCTAATGTGAAAAGAGGCTTTGGATGTGACGCATTGCGGGTTGCATAGAAGTGGAAAAATGTTGTAAGATAAGTTGCCTGATGCCCAGGATACTCAACGAATTTACAAAGATATATATCTACCTAGTAAGTCATCGGACTACGTACTATCTTTAAATTTATTCTGCAAGCTTAACCGAGTAGCATATATCTTCTTTGAAGTATATCAATTTTAAAGGCTTGAATTATAAATATTTATAGTTTTCAGCTATGAAAAACCATTCAATCTACGGGGTAACCGAACCGAGATATTAACTCGAGTGTCCTTTATAGGTTAGCGCTATAAAGGACTTCTGGTGGTAACATAATAAAATGTGAAACAACTCTATAAGTATAGACTATACTGTAGCTCAATTATAGCAATGCTGACATTATTTTATCACAAACATCTAATTAAACAGAATGCTATAGCAAGAATTACACCGATTACCTTTGCGAGTTCAAGAAAATAATTTAAACAACCATAAAAATGCAGACAGAAAAATCAGTACGTAATAATGAATTGATCGACTTAAGAAGCACTAATTACAGATGCGAAAATCAGTTATGATAACTACATTTAACCATAGTAAAAATAAAAATATACCGAATTCCTGGAGAAAATCCTGTACATGATTTCCTACTCATCCGTAGATTTGCCAACTTGAAGGAGCCACCAAATGAAATATTTCACTCAGCTCTAGTAAATCTCTCATTCGACGTAGTAACACTGCATGCGCGAATCTCGACGGCGGGAATGGACGGCTTCGGAGGAGGCCTTTTTTTAATTAATAATAGACGAGGACGGAAAGGGACTGAAAACCGCTGAAGACCAACACCTGACAATCTCCGTGTTTACCGAATGGAACAAATGTACACTTACTTTGTGTAGCCCCCTGAAGATGGAGGCTTTGTATCCGAAATGATCATTGGGACTTCCCAGAAATCGGTAATCCGGAGTTTCCCGTTTGTCTCTGAGCGCGAGTTCCGCATGCCGAAAGACGGCTTACGGAGTGTTTTTGAACCTCTAATATGAAAATTACTCAGGTAGGAGTGATGCTAAATAATAGTATTCATCTCGGCCAATCGTTACTTAATGCTATGAAAATTGTTATCACATCTACATAGAAAACAATACCCTGCAAGCCGTCTTTCGGCCTGTGACAGGGGTTATAAACAGTGATCGTTCGAGCTATTTCTTTAGGATATTGTTATCGCGTACAGTTCGCCAAAAAAATTAATCCCTAATACGACTTGTACTCGCATATATTGCTCTTATTTTACGCTCATTGTCGGATCGGCCAATGAAGCAATAATATAATAGTATTACATCTTCCGCAAATGTACTTTCTATGAATTTGTCAAACAATCGCAACCAAGATTTTAATCGCCTGTCTTAAAGGATTCTTAATATACCCGAGAGAATTTTCGTAACATTTGCTATTCTATTCTTTCATTTGCTATATCTCAACAAATCTTATCGCCCTACGTTCAACTTTCTCGAGCCTGCGGGTACTCGTTTCAGCCGCCGGACCCCATATATACGCCGAATGTTTCAGATTGGGCCTGACCAAAGTGAAATAACACGCTTTCTAACCTTCACATCACATTTTTCTATAATGAGCTTTGTAAAACCGAGTTTTTTTAGTTGCTTTATCGTAGATATTTTGGATGTATGCGCTACAGTTTATTTTTAATATCAATTCCGAGATATTGAACAAATTAAGAGGGTCGTCGTTTTCCATTAATTGCATTTTGAGGGAGATCAAATGAAAATTTCCCCTTCTTTTCTTTTATATTGATTTTGAATCCCTTAAAACGAATCATTAGCTGACTGTAAAAATGTTGAAATTCCAGTCACCTTCCAAGCTGTTACTTTAGGCTAATGATTATGTTCAACGTGACACTAAGGTTTCCATAGCCTCTTTGACCGGAACTTTTTGCAGTGCGATTATATCAAAAAAGTTTTCCAAAAATGAGCAGTTTTTCATCTCTAACTTTTAATGTATAGCAGATATGTTGAAAAACATATATGTTAAAAAATAACATTTTTCTCGAGCGTCATATTTTTTGACTCGATATTCATAAAAATAATTGATGAATAATGCAGAAAATTTAGTGTTGAACGTCCTTTGACGGACATGAAAGAATCAACCTACATCAAAGAATCCCTCTCAAAAAATATAGTGTCGCCAGAGTGTCGCTTTATAAAAGAAGTCACAGATTTATAGCACGGCTGAAAATTGGGCTAAAGGAAAAACACAATTTATTTCTATCATTAAGTATGAAAAATACATCATTAGTTACTAAATCATAATCACAAATGCTAGCTGTTTTAGCAATAAATTCCCATATTTGCACATCAAGCAAATACTATATCCTCATTATCAAGGATTTTTACGCAAAAATAATTTTTAAATTGCACTGAAAGCAGTCAAATCGGAACATTATGCAATAAAATTATATTTCACGCACGAGTTGATTAAAACGAATGACAGCTCTCGTAAACAAGAAACAAATTTTGATTTTCACAGCTAATCTCAATTATTATTAATATAAATATAAATTGAACATGGCGTGCATCCAGATCTGCAAATCAGAAATAAAATCTCAGTAATAACGTTTCCGCTAAAACATAAAAGCCTCATTTATTTCTATCGTCATGTATAATAATGAAGGCTATGATTTCCAAGTAATAAGGTACATACATACAGAGTAAGTAAGTAAGTAAGAGTAATATTGAAACACAAACAAAGGAAAAAACATACCTATCATTAAAACGAAAAATAAATCGTCATGTGGCTCATGTAAGTCAAGTGGTATCAATGGAAGAGAAGATGCAAGATTATTGTTATTCCAATGAAGGTAAGTGCAAGACTTTGGTGCAGTGGATACAATGATACGATAAATGTATAATGACACAATGAAGTAGAGGAGAAAACAAGAATCATGAAGCATACAAGATATACAAAGTATTAACATAAACAAAAGACCTGAAATATTTACCAAGAAGAGTATTAGTGATGAGAAATTAATAAAAATAAAAGAGTAACACTAGTAATAGAATAGAGCTATTGTATAGAAATAGAATCAGGCTAATTTATATGAATAACCACAGAGAAAAACGTTCAATGTTGTAGTCTTTGGACATATCTCCAATAAAAATCGAAAAGGCTGGATTAACGAAGTAATAGTAGAACCGAGAAACGTTATATTTGGAAAAAATGTTTCACTTGCTCTCATTTATTGAAAAGCAAAAAGTACCGATAAGGAAGGATACTCCTTGGTGTTGTTGCTTGGTCTGTTAGAGCAGTGGTGCTCAGATATTTTACTCGGGGATCAGATGGCTTACTACCTTACACTACTCATAAATGGTAGGAACGCAGTTGCATCGGTAATTATTAAGAACGAAATACATTTTTCAAAAATACTTTCATTTATCGACTTCATAATACATTTTTAAATAAACTATTACTTTGAATTAATTTAGTGCAGGCTTGTCAAGTGTTATCGGTAATAACACGAGCTATAAAAATTCCCAATTAAGTGGTTACTGGACTAACGAACTAGAGTTAGTTACAGTTCGAAGTTTGTAACTCGAAATATTGTACCACGTAACCCAGTATGTCAATGGTATCTTTCCGTTTCCTTCGGATCGTATCTCAAAATTAAGTTCGTATCTGAATAGGGTAATATAAAGTTCGTATTTCAAAATTTTCGTATACAGAGCGATTCGTAAGTCGAAATACCACAGTGTTTGAAAGATCATTTATGATTGACGTTAGTAATATCTTCGAAGGCCAGATTCAGTCGGTGGAGCGGAGTTTCTGGACCGAGCATTAGAGCATTTGTCTGAAAGGCCCGAGTTCGAGTACCAGTCACGTTCGACCTTTTTTTCCATTATGAGACATCCAGGCGCCTTGAGCTAAGGTAAACATCTTGGCCGTTCTAACATTTTTACCATCAAAATTCCGGATGAAAATCCCCAAACAAAACTACACATCTGTCATAAACACAGCAACAAAAGTGAGAGTGTAACTGTCCTGCATAACTCAAGCTTCCATCCATTCTTGGATAAAATAGATGGACCGTAAGATTGAAACCTTTTCATTAGCATTTCCTTCTCCAGCCCTGCGTAAATCTTTATCATTTTGTCATCGAATCGGAAAACAAAGGGAAATATCTGTTTTCGAGCGACCAAATTGAAATCTGTCACACGTCAACAAGTCTTCTTTCGATGTCATCGCTTGAAAATAAATTTTGTTTAGGAGATGATCTTCTGGCTCTTCATTTTGGTGCGACTCAAAAGTTGACAAACCGTCATGACTACGAATCGTAAAAACAGATGCGTCATCAAAATCTACGATAAATTCGCAATTAATTGAGGACATGCCAATTCATTACTGAATAACCTGAAATAATTTTTACATGCACCTATGATAACAACAACAAGAAAAATAGTTAATCCTGTACATTTGGAGGTCCCAATGCGAAAATATATGTGAAAATAATATTATGTGAATAGGTTTAAGTTATGAGAATTATGAAACACTGTAGTTAACCACAAGATTAAGCATCTGTTCATTACATCTGCATTCCTCTAGCAGTTTTTGCAAAGATATAAAGAAGACTTAGATTTTATAAATAAAAGAGCGATTCGAAGAAAAAAGTAAATTGATATTTCTCCAGACCTCATCAAAGAACCTTTCACCAAAACTCTTGAAGAAATACTCAGTGGTTTGGAAAAATATGAATCGGGTTGATTCTGCGAAAAAAAGAAAACGTTTAACGCACTGCCGGTTTCAAAGTCGAAGTTCATTCTCAGGAGAAAAATTCGGAGCTCTCGAGTATAAATTTATTCAGCTGAAAAATTGTACAGATTCTTCCAAAAGGAATGAACATTCAGGTATCCAAATTTTGAGAGAAAGTTTCACTATTGGAAATAACAATTTTGACATGCGTGAAAAAGAATTTCTCTAGCGCAAGTTCTCTAGCACTTTTCTCCTCTGGTTTGGAAATGTGGATGAGGCGTAAAATGCTTACGAATATCTCGTTGAATTTAAAAATAGTATTAAAATTTCTATCGGTTAAGTTGGAAAAGGAGGCTTTTAGACCAGTAATACAATCTAGAGTTAGCCTGGGGGTTAATATCAACCTTGAGTTTTACTCTGATAACCTTATTACAATGGATAGTTTAGCCTTAACTGCTAGTTAAAATGGTAGTTAACTTCCAGATTGAGAGAGCCTCATATCTTAACCGTAGTAGCAATAGTAATTTTAAAATGTCTTCGACAGCTACGATCATTCCGCGCGTGATCCCCCACCGGATATCGAGCCAAGAACCGCTTCCACCGAAGTCGACCGCGTTACACACATGGTTATCCCAGGGGCCGAAAATCTTATCCTTGTGGTTAACTACAATGCATCATGGGTGCAAGCAAACATTATGACGTATGAATATCGTTAGGAAATTTACTATATAGTCTTGGCTTAAAAAACATTCCATATCGTACACTAGTAGTTAAGCTTAGTTTTTAGGTTATTTTCCAAGTAGATTTGGCTTGGTCTCAATTTCGTACGAATAAAAATGTTTTATTAAAATGTTAGATAGCAAGTGTTCAAGATGCAGTGAGTAATGCGGGCGTGCAGTAGAATATAAGAGAGGAAAGAGCATGGATAGAGGCAATCGTTAAAAAGAATAGGAAACAGGCTATATATTGAGAAGGCAATGTTAGCTCAGAAGTATAATTAAGGGAACTGTAAAAGGGAAGAGAAGAGGAGAAGGCGGATAACAGATAATTAAATAATAATATAATAATAGATTGTTAAATCAAAAAGGAAGAAAACATACATGTAGATATGAACAGAATGGTGATATAAGCAAATTTGCTAAGAGAAAAATGGGACCTGCAATCTGCAGCTAACTAAATAATATCTTCTTACCTGCTAAATTTTTGTTGTACAGAAGATTTTGGTGCTACGGATATAAATGGGAGACAAAGTAACAAATGAAGACGAAATGAAGAGGTCAAGAGGTGGATGAAAACCAGTACGGACCTATTCCTGATCAAGATCAGTAAGCTGCAACATTTTGGAAATGTCCTGAAGAATGACAAGAATCCACTGCTTCACCTAATTATCCAGGAAAAGACATAAGGCAAAAGAGTGCCAGATGGACCCAGAGCATCATGGCTAAACATCCTACGGAATGAATGCGGGAGCAGAAAAATCGCAATGTTTGGAGAGGTCAGTCCCAAAGGCGCCATGAAGAAAGAATTTGTCATTAGCACGTGAATAGGTAAAATAGGTAAGCTTCGTTCAATCTTCTTTTCCGTAGTTAATGATGGTTAAAGGTTTAAAGCAACGGTTACCAACTAGCGGTCCGCGGACATCAGATTGCTTCTCATATCGTTTCTTTTGAAGATTCCCATTTTGCCTCTGATAGAATTTTCGTAACGCTTGCTTTTTTACCGGAGCATTATTTAATACATCGGATCGCCTTTCTCTGCAGTTTCTACCACTAGCAATACGTGAGACAACATGAATTTAATCAATGAAACAGAGCTTTTGTGATAATTATATTAAAGGTGTTCGTAACTTATAAAATCTCTATATTAGTGGTTCGCGGGATTCAAATTTTGTTAATTGGATGGCGACCGCTGGTTTAGAGGTTGCAACGTGCAGGCTGAACACTGCCAGACGGGGCATTTCTAACGAACAGAGAAAGGAACAACCACTAAACGGAAGCTCCACGTTCGTGGAACCTTAATTGTCAAACGTCTTCATCTCGCCGGACTAATAGCTGCAAGTTCGGTAGCAAAAGTTACGACCGAAACAAAATACGCCGGCGAAACAATCAATCCCTTTTCTTTCGAAACAAAGATAAAAGATGGAATTTTCCTCCCAACATTGGGATAAAACTGAAACAAAACTCCTTTGACGAAAAGCGTTTCCACCAAAACTCCGTAATTTTGAGCTTAACAATGGGATTTGCACACAAATACGGCAACGAAAACCGATCAGAAAGGAATAACTAAAGGAGAGGAAAAGGTCAGAGGAACAATGGGACCCTTTTAAAATTCAGGGTTGAAGAAGGAGATCGGAATAAGGGTGGGCGAAAAACGAGGATCGGAATGGGAAATAAGGATGAAAATAAATTGCGATGAAGAAAAGAATATTTTTCGGAATATTGGAGCGAAAACTTGGACAAAAGAAATATCGGAAATGCACTGGGAATTTTTTAACGGTTACAGAAAGGGAGCTTATTTGAAATATACATGTGCTGAAAGGCTTAAACGATACTCCCATGGATACGTCAGAGCGTTAAAGTTAAGCAAAAAGGCAGAATATTCCAATTTTAGAGTATTGTGCGACACTACATTCAAAGGATACGAAACGGCTGCTTTGATGAATTGTACAGGAAGATAAGAAAAAAATTTAAAACTCGTATGCACTTTATCATCTTATTTTTAGCAGTCCTGGTTGATCACCGTTACATTTCTCTGACAGAAGCCAAAACACGACATTCATATGAATGAATTCAAATGAGAAATAAATGTGAAAATGATTTACACATCCATAAAGGATAAAAATACTTTGAAGATGATTTAATGGGTAAAAACCTTTTTCCTAGTACCATCAGGAATTGTATTTAACATAACCAGCTATCACGTAAAAATCCTTTATGTCAATTTATGAACAGCTCATAACATTTTCTACAACCTTCATTTTGTTAATTAAATTAAAATATTAGGAAAACTTTACATTTTCAAATCAATCAACACCTCATAGGCATGTCCATCTTACATTCTGAGATAAAGGTTTCGAAGCAGATGTGAAAACGAAGGAATTGCGAGTAAAAATGAAGAAAATAATGTATCTAAATATCCTAAAATAAAATAAGAAATACAAATGAAACTGAATTAGCGGTTTTGGTAAATTTCTACGAGTGATCCAAGCAATCTGTTTTTGGGTTTTGACTTTCACTAGGTATTTATCAACCACTTTTTTCAGATGCTGGTTTAAGGAATTTTTTCATTTATTTTATTGCAGTATAGTATTATTAAAAGTGCTTCGTCAGCTTCGGTCATTTCACACCAGGGCCCCCACCGGGAATCGAACCCAGGACCGCTTTCACCAATGTCGAACGCGTTGCCCACGTGGCCATCCGAAGGTCATTTATGTCGTTATAACGTTCGTGGAAGGAAGTTCATGAGAGTTACTGCCTAGATATTGGAGGAGTGTGAATATTTTCAATTAATTTTTCTACAACTAAATTCTGGTAACCTATGTTTGACATACGTCTGAAACGCTCAACTAATTCTCTAATTCCACTCATCAAAGCCTAAAATTATTTTTGCGCCAAAAATCTATCGAAAAACTTTAATTACTTTTAGCATATTCCTCACAAATCTACAATAATGATAAACATATACTATATATATAAT
>KZ308329.1:864802-941149 GCA_000376725.2 Ladona fulva | reverse complement strand
ATATATATATACAGAAAAATCGAAGCTCAACTCTAATCAAAACATGTTCTGCTAGTCAATTCCGATCATTGAGAGGTATTTATCGTTCTTTTAATACATCTCATACATTGATATCCTACTCGCTATGTCGCTATCCACAATATTCCTCCTTAATGGTTTCCGCTCATACTCTATATATTTTTATTAATTGACGATGAAAACCACTATTTACTAATTCCTGAGTTCGCTAAGAAAGTATTAGCAAACATAATTGTTGTTATGAATGTATTATACATTCAGAAAAATTAATAACCAGGCAGCTGTGTATCGGGATTGGGAACCGCAGCATAAATGTTCAAAGAATAGCAATTACAACGACGGTACAGTTAAAAATATGAAAATAGTAATTAATAACTAAAGGTATTTCAAAAGAATGCTCTATTACAACCGTAATTCCTCTATTTTATCTATCCCATAAGACACTTTTTATGATATTTTCCTAAAAATGAGAGACAATGTAGCATTCCTCCACACTATTTATCGTAGCGACCGCTTTGAATACCGAGGTAGCATCATAAACGTTGCTATGGTAGCGAAGTTTGCCAAGTTTTTTTTTTCATTATTGCTTCGGTCTTCCTCATAGTGTCGCCTGATTACATCCATTTTATTCATTTGAATTTTGGTGCCTCCAGGATACTTTAAAAAACATTATATCATAAGAGTATTTAATTCCATTTTAGGCTATGAAAGTAAAAAAACTAACAAAAACGTCACGCGAATCACAGATACTTGTTGTAGAGGAATTCAACTTTGATTCACTCACATAATAATGACTATAATACAGAAAAAGCGAGGAAATATTTCCTAATGGAGCCCTTAAATCCGTAAAAGGATAAATACTTAAATTCTACGTGCAGTGAAAGCGCGATGTCAGTTTGCTTGTCTCAGGATCGATCAAAAACTTTGATAATCATCGAAAGCTACTGGCAAAATTGGGCATTTTCAGAAATTCAGGGTTGCGATGCGGCTAGATGCATGTAGAGTGGAAAGAGGGTGATTCTAGAAGAGAGGAAAGCATACATTAACTTTAACGATGGCCGAACATAAAGAGGAACCTATCGGAAAGGAGGGAAAAACTTTGATCGGTAAATGGGATCGAATTAGAAGCGGGAACGAACGGGCGGGTTTTTAAACGAATGGAGAGAGAGAAAAGGCAAAAGAGAGAAAGAGTGGGTTATTGACTGCTGGATGCTTGAAAAGTCGGCGCTCCCACAGAAAGTCGAGCGCTCAATTATTCCCTAACGACCGACGATCGAAAGACAGAGGGACGAATGTGGGGAAATGGAATGCGGAGCTAAATGTGAAAAGAAAGGAAAGAGAAGGGAAAAGGAAAGATGAAAGGGAGACGGGAGAGTGAATGAAGTTTAGAAATGCAGATCTATTTATTAACAAAAGATGGGAAATGAGGGAACAAAATATGGCATTGCTGAATGCGATTACATGTAAAATGCAGCTGGAAAAAAGAGAAAGGAAGCGAAAATAGAACACTTAAGAGTGAAAGTAAAAGAAGTTTAGGAATTCAGATCTAGATATTAACGAACGATGGGAAAAGAAAAACAAAATTCCTGAATGCTATGCTAAAAGATGTAGAGGTAGAAAAAGTGAAAGGGAAAGAGTGAAAGTGAAAGAGTGTTACGAATGAACGAGATATTAATAATTGTTGGAAAATGAGAATGGAAAGATAAACTATTGCTGAAAGAGAATCTTTGCTGAAGAGTCCCTGCAGATTTCAGCCCGAAAATCGATTTGAGCCTCAAAAGCCACACACACACAATGGGCACCAAAACCTGGCTTCAAAAATCAAAAAATCAAAAATGAGGCTTCCAAGAAAAGATGAGGAGTGGGGTAACTTAATCTCTTTTCCTTGCTAACACGCAGTGATCGAAAAACGTTAATGAATGAGATGCTGTAAAATGTAACTGACTACGATGAGGAAATTTTACAGAAGTTTTAAGAATAGGAAATGACCAACGAAATGGAATTTAAAAAATGACGAAAGTCATGAAATAAAAAAGGGTGTAGATAAAGTAAAGAAAAATTAGGAATAAAGGGATACGAATTAACTAAGGAGAATTAAAGTGACAGTGGAAATACTGCAGTGGGAAACTGGAATGGAGTATTATCCATGGACGATTTTTAATTTGGATTATGATTAAGACTTACTGAAACAAAAAATGAGAAAGATATAAAAAAATGTTTCAGTACAAATTGGAATCAAAGTTTTACCAATCATCTTAAATGTGATAGGAGTATGTATGAAGGCACTGTAACAAGTATGGGTAAATTGAAGCGGAATCCAGAACTAAATGTGAATAGACGGCTTAGGAAAAGAAACGTTTAAAAGATGGAACATTTCGAGGGACGCAAAGCCAAACAGCAAAATACGTTTAGAAATCCAATAGTACAGATTAGATAAATAAAAATATACCGAATTCCTGGAGAAAATCCTGTACATGATTTCCTACTCATCCGTAGATTTGCCAACTTGAAGGAGTCACCAAATGAAATATTTCACTCAGCTCTAGTAAATCTCTCATTCGACGTAGTAACACTGCATGCGCGAATCTCGACGGCGGGAATGGACGGCTTCAATGCGATTGGAAGGGAAGCAAAATAGAAGGCTAATAAGTAAAAAAGGAGCTAAATAAAATAAAAGGAAGATTGGGAGTGCTGGGTTAGGTATTATAGAAACTTAAAGGGAATTGAAAAATTCCGAAAAGGGATAGCGAGCCTAAATATACAGGGATTAAAGTAAAAGCCAAAAATAACTGTGATGAAAAGAATTCGTATAAAATATAAAACAGAAACATACGATGACTATAAATCCAAACTCTCAATGGAAACCTGAAAGAGAAAAGATGAAAAACGCAGCAATACGTAAATCATAGAATTTCAAAATAAATATTACGCCTAAATTTGTGACCCATAAACTAGAAAATAATTGGAAGTATTTCGGAAATAGTTTAAGGGACCGAGAAAATGTAAAACTTATGCGAGGCTATGAAAAGGTGAATCAGCAGATAAAATAGAATGTTTGCGCTACACAGAAACCAGCGTTACTTGAAAGGATAAAAAATGTAAAGTTTTCAAATAAAAATTGAAGGTTCAATGAAGTCAACGTTCACAGAAAACATTTCAATAGTTAGATAGATGACGACGGAATGAAAGCTGTAAAGTCAATAAATAAAGCGCGTAAAGAAAAACATATTCTGAAACATTAAAATATAGTTGATAACTATATTTATGCTAATTTAACTAACGACTTGTACGATAAGAAATCTCAACGATTAGGTGACTGAAATGGGACAATCCCTACCTCGGACGAAAATGAGTAAATAGCGGACGAATTTAAGGAGACATGATTTGTACGAAAATATTAATAACTGAGGATAACAGTAGAATAATAGCGTAAAAATTGATAGATCATTCAACATGTAATAGAAAATCTTTCTTAATGTCCAAATTTCCATTAAATTAAGCTAAAGGAAACCTATGAAAATAATTCCTAACACCTTTTTGAGTAACTTTCATTAAAAACGTCAATGTAGAAATGGGCAAGAAAAATTTTTGTTTTCCAGTCATACAATAGAGAGACTCCAATATATAATACTCATGCATCATTGCACTCCCATAGATGACTGAATACAGATTTTCAGAGGCGTATAGAGTAATAAGAAATTTCAGAGAGCTAAATTTGGAAAGCTATAGGATGCGTAAATGTTTTATACATTGCATACATTACCTATTTTTAAGGCCGTGTATTTGTGTTATTCATTTATGTATATTTTATGGCTCATAACTGCAGCTTGTTTTCTCTTTTTATTGTAATATAGTTTATTTATTGTATTATTTTCTCCACTACCACCAGTTTTTGTACCTATCTGTAGTTTTTTTTTATAATAATAATATCTTCTGCATAGAAAAGTTAGTATATAATGCGATATACGATACATATGAGTATTGGAGCAATGATCCTTCCTCTAAAATTTAACTGCCTCTTGTAAAAGCTATATTTCTTTCAGGTGAGCGGTGGGCTAGCGACAAATTTCTAGGTGAAGTGTTTTCTTTATTTAGAGTACCGCTGGAATTTCAAATGATAAGATCTCTGAAAGCGGTTGGTTTGTTGATCCTATTAAAACACAAAAGCATTCCTTTTTTTTGCTTAAAATATACAAATTTAAGATTATCATATTTATCCATATGCATTTCGAAAACAGCATAGATCAAAGATAAGAAAGGAACGTATTCATCTTTTAATTCATGGCAGCATAAAAATCGTTAGAGATAAAAAGTGTATCGCACGAGCCACATTGCGTTGCATTACTTATTTCAATCACATATATTGAAAATGCAAAACTGGCGGTTATAGAGATACAAAACGCAAACATATATAATATTTGCAGAATGAAATAATGCAAATTTGAAGATAAGGTACACACTCCGCAGCAAAAACATTTTGCTTCCGGAGGAAATAAGGGTATGGTATCCCCCAGTGAAAACATCATTAATTCAGTCTAATGGAAAACAACGTATATTTAATATTAGATACCAAGCTTAATTTTTCAAAATAACAATAACAACAAAATAAAATCGAAGGCCTTGAGAACGCTCGGATTGATAAAGAGGAATACTGTTGAGAAATTCTCTACGAGGACTGCAGTTAGATCCTACTGTGCCCTCGTTCGACCAGCACTTGAGTTTTGCAGTGTGATCTGGAATCCAGCACACATAACACAAATGGATCTATTAGAGAGGGTGCAGAAGCGCTTTGTTAAATGGCTTTGTTTTAAGGAAAACATTCCATTTAACAAGGAGCACTATCGGTCTCTTTGCAAGAAATTTCACTTACTTCCGCTCACTTACCGGCGAGAAATTGCTGTTGTCATTTTGTTATCAAAAATTATTGCCGGAGATTCCCTAGACGCTTCAAGTAGAACTTGTAAATTTCAATGTTCCGTCGCGAATCACCAGATCAATATACCATTCCTACGTCCCTGCCTGTCTGGTCAATACTTACATACATTCGCCAAATATCGAGGATATATAATACCGCCAATGCTATACTGAAAGAACTGCAAACTGTGGGCATAGTTTCCGTTAATTTCAACTCTTTAAGAAGAGCCCTAACCTCCTTTTATGAGTCCAGAAGTAACAAATTTTTAATTTTTTGTAATTTTTAATTTTTAACGTTTTGCCTGTTTGAGTAAAGGAAATAAATAAATATTTTTTTTTCAAAATTTTACATTCAACTCAACCGATGTGAAGGACAGTATTACTGTTGAATTTTTAATTTTTTGTAAGCATGTTGACTTGTCAACCATTAATTTGACTTCTTGCCTTTGTTTAACATTTTTTATTATAAGTTCTTATTGTATATTTTTTAAACCTTGTTTTTAAACCTACTTAAATGTAAATTGTTTATCTGTATTTTGACGTATTTATTGACATTGTATTATCATAACTCAACTTAGTGAGTTTTGCCTGTTTGTGTGAAGGAAATGAATAAATATTTTTTTTTTCAAAATTTTACATTCAACTCAACCGATGTGAAGGACAGTATTACTGTTGAAACTAAGGGAGTATAAAGATTTTATATCCTGTTTTTATCTTTATAAAATCACTCCGTAACCAATGTTCATTAAGATAATAAATTAACTCTAGAGTTTATCTCAATTCACATAGACACGTTGACCTGATAGGCAGCTAGATTTAAACAGAAATGGGTATAATATCGATAAACCTACTACTTTTGGAGAAATTAAATAATATAATATTTTAATTTCATATCTAATGCTATTCTGCGAGGAAAAGCTTCCCGTACCCCGGGGAGCATGCGTGCCCCAAACTGAAACCGAGGCGAAAAACTGATTATATTATAGAATTACTCATATTAAAACAAACATTTTGTTTGAAAATCAACTACATTATATCAACAGTAAGATGTGTATAATCCAAGCATATGTATATACATAAATCTTTACTTATTTATTCAGACAAGTATTTGTAATTATATATTTATTTTTAAACCTTTAAAATAAACTATTACACCGTAGTAAAACACTGATCAAACAGTAACGTTAACTTACTAAATAAAGTAGAGCAACTAATTTGGATACTTCATAATTGGTAATAGAAATACTGTATAAAGTACATCATTAACCAAATGCAGTATTTACAAAGACTTCTAAATACATATAATTTTCTTATAAATTCACTAAAGGTAATGGTATTATAGCAAATAGTAAAAATTGCGCATAGTATGTACGTAAATAATTAAGACTAAAAAACTGGTAGTAGTAAACATTGGTAATAATGTAAATATTAAAATTTATAAATATATCATTATCGTAAATGCTGCGAGCAGCCAAGTTGTGTGTTTTGGCGACATATTCGAGCAATAGATCTTGATAACGTACACCGAAATGCGTTTTACTATGGAAAATTCTGGATTCAAGTACTTTAGATTCAAATTCACTTTCGCCTTCAGTCTTCTAAATTTCATCGGCGATTCCATAACTGCCTCTATTATGATTTTTGACGCATCTAACAGATAAAGTCGTGGCTAAATTGATACCGGTCGATCTTTATACGGTATGGATTAGGATACGACTAAAATTGCACATAAACTTTGAGCGGGAAGGAGAGGCAATCGATTCAAGGTACAAAGAAGTGAAAGGAGAACAAAGGGAAAAAGATACGAGAAGCAGCAAAAGGGGGAATAGAAATAAAACGGCGGAGTAACAAGGGTGGAGTCAGTTGAGAGGATAGGAGTGAGAAAAGAGAGCTGGGGGCAGAGGCCGAATTTTGAGTAGAGAAAGACCAATTAGGGGAGGCCTGCAAATGTACTTGGGTTGATAGTGATGAGGGAATGTAGAAGGGAGGCTGCATTTCTCCATTACCTTGCTCAATCGAGGAGCATCATCCGAACTGGATGATGTTCCAAGCTTGTTTCAGTCTGCACTAAATGTAAATCACGAGCAGGGGAGAAAGGATGGCTACGAATAGGGGCTGGAGCGGGGTTCGGATCCAATCATCCATCAATCTCCCGCATTCCGAATTGGATGTAGAGGCAAGGAGAAAACCGATAAAAATGTTAAAATGGGATCACTAGGAAGAAAAGAGAATGAAAGAGGGGAAATACACTGTAGAACATCGAAAACCGGAGGGGACGCGATAAAAATAACATGCTGCAGCAGAAGAGACAAAATGGAAAAACCCGTGTTCTTTGGATCTTTTTGTCATGTTAAGGAGCGTACGATGGCGGCCCGACCTTTTGAGCATGAAACTTAACGCAGACGGAATCGTGGCAGTTTGCATGAATGACAAAAAATCAATGTGAGACCCGAAAGTTATCTGCTATTCGATGGTCTCTGAACCAAGTTGGGCTATTTTTCAAATGTCTGGCTATTAAGTTTAATTGCTAGATAAGCGTTCGATTCTCATCGGGTGAACTTCCTAAAGATCGCCCTCCGACCTTCTCATTAAGAGTCTTCCGAAGATAACTTCTTAATATTCGAAAGATATTTAAATTCAAAAAAACTAAATACCCTCCGTCGCAAAATTTACAATCTCTAGAGTGGAACAAAAGTTAAACACGTTCAACTTTACCTGCAAAAATTCCATTAACTTTCTAGAAAAATATACGATACTTTCAATTTTAATTGAATTCTGAGAATCATGGGAAACACTATTTCATGACTCGTTTTTCCGGAATGGGCCATTTAATATGTAAGAGTAGATATTAATTTTAGATTTTTCTCACTTTTACCTACTCATTTTCAGGATTAATTTTAACTATATAATGACCTCAAATTTAAGAGCGCTTCAACTGATGCTCTTACCGTTGTTTATCCAATTCCAACATTCACAATATCAGCCCTTTGCTAGTGTCATTTCCTCTAGGGCACACTCGCATAAATTATAATTCGAAATGCTTAACGCAAGTTGGCTTCATCTCAAATTAGGATTAATAAACAGTACAACAATGAGCTGAGAAAATTTCGACAAATTTTTGCAATTCACCATATTTAATAAAATACATGTACAGGTTTCCTCAAATTAGTTTCTGGAAGTCTGTATATACATGTATTTTATTGAATATGGTGCAGTTTCATCTTGAATATGGTGCAGTGGAACTCAAGTTCCATCGATCGAGTTGATTGTATGAGTTGGAATTGAAACTGAAAACTCTCACTGAGAACTATGCTTCTCGAGACATGAAGTGTATGCAATAAATTAAATTGGAAGTTTTCATGGTGTACGATCGAGTTAAAAATTTGGCAGTGCAACAGAAGCAGTTCAGCAGCAGAAAAACAGTTTTCAAACCGAGTGATGCGTCGGCTAAAGAATAACTGTGATATGGAATTCTTCGGCTAACATACGATCCATTTTCGTACATGGTCTACGATTATTGCTGATTCCGGATCAATGAATACAGATTAGACCGTAATGTTATTAAATGTAAAAATATGCGGATGTACGTAAGTGCGAAAAATTCAAGGACTGTGCTGAACGAGCACTGCCCTCTTTATAGTAAAGGAAAATGTAGTAATTTCTGTGCTTGAGAATATCTGAGGATAACTCTACGAAAACAGTATTCGAGTGATAAAGAATTCGTCGGAAGAATATCATAATAGAAGAAATTATCTTCATTATTAGAGGCAAGGCTGTTTGATTCCATCGACTAATAGCAATTGAATGGTTCAAGATAAAAGTGAAACTCCGAAGAAAAAAGTTATAACAATGATTCAAAATGTTTTAAGAATGAGTTTTTGAAATTCCAGAGTTAAAGCTCAAAATGACAAAGAAGGAATTTTTCCTTAAGTCGGATAAATTGCTTAACCTACCTATTTCTATCCTTTCCGCTCTATTCTTTGTTATTAAGAAAACTTTCTTTCGCTGAACAAAGGAGTGCTACAAAAATGAGATTCCAACGACAGTAGGAAAAAGTGAGACAAAAGTTTGATTGCTTTGGAATGGGATGAAAAAAGGCGAAATCCGAAGGCGTCCACGCCATGATCAACGGTCAATCACAGGGGTCGTTACGACATAAAAGAGAGCGAAGTGGGCGGAGGAATGGCAGTTTATCAGCCTCGGAAAACTTGTCACTGACATAACCTAACTTCTTTTTAACCACCACAGCGTTCACCCGCTCAGCGGCCGCGATATTTCCGTTTTTCGCGTCGTCAATTCGAGCGATGACTGATTTTATTGCCTCGCACCTTTACGACTCCTTTTCTCTGACTAGAAATGCATATTTAGATTTATATTTCTTTTCTACCCTATCTATCTGCGTAAAAATTGGAAAAGGTAAGTATATGTACTCCATTATTTACAATTCGCTCCCATAGAGACGCCTAAACAACGCCATTTATCAACATAAAAGCTTGTTTATTAAGAGCAGATGGGGCATTTTGCGGATATACCTTCAAGGGAATTTATTTTGAACAAAATTGAGTACATGAGAGTTAAATTTCATCCTTCATAAATCCTATGAAAACAAAAAAGGGTGCTAGATTATAAAAATAAGACAAACAATAGTAGGAGAAGGTACAATGACGTTTGCAAATAAATAAATTAATTGAATGCAAACTTTAAAAAAATATGAACATCTTAGCATGAAAAAATATTTTCAAGGTAGCAAAACTTTAAAAATGATGTAAAAAGTATCCAAGTATCATAGTGTCCAAGGTTCAAGGATATTTGAATACTTAACTGAAAAAACTTACAATTACACCTATTCTAAAACTGTTTAAGAAGCTTAAGTCTAAAAAAAGATAAGCAGGGTATTCAAGAAGCCAATCTGTAAAAATTAAGAAGCATTTACCTTGCAAATATTTTGTATTTTCTCTGATGAGGTATTCATATTATGTTATTTCGTAATTGTAGGATGATTTTATCTGTTTGGAAGTATGATCATCCAATCTAAGCCGAATTTGACGTACTTGTCAAAACTAAATATCTTACGGCTTCCATTGTGTTAATGGAAGACGTACAGAAATTATTCTGTAGCCTACTATTGCTTCCCCCTCGTTATTCATAAATGCAGACAAAAAAATGCAAGTTTTTCAATTATTTACAGGGGGAACTAGATATATGTGTGGAATCAACATGCAGAATTTTACGGAACCTTAAAAAAGAAGTGAATTTTCGGCGTCACGTGTCCAAGTGACGAATTAATTCGAGTCGATAAAAACTTTCCGAGTAAGCAGCCACGGGTATAAATATTCCAAAGCACTTGTAGTAATCACGCATTCAAAACTTGAAGTGTTTCCCGGCTATTTGTAACTCTAGAGCCACACTTAGCAATTCCCACTGTTCAAAACGCAGGCGAATTGGTATAAAATATTATTTTTTTGCTTCGCATACGTTAAAATAAGACACGGTTTTCGAGACCGCCAAACATTCGGTACGCCAAATGCCATAGGATTATTTCCCAAGGACAATTTCGTGTTTTGCGCCACGCTATGTGGTCACTAGGAAAAATGGTCATGAATAAAACAAGAACCGAAAGATGCCGTTTTTTCCCCGTCCACCGCAGCATCTTTCTCGTGACAAGCGGCGTGGGGACGAGGATGGAAGTTGATGTATGAATGGCAGGCAGATCACGTGAAAATTAACCGTGTTTTTCTCTTGCATACTCGAGTTGTTTTTGGGAGGAAATCGCTCGAGAAGAAAATCAACGTCCCAGAATCACGGATATTAAACTTTTTTCTACGAATATTTTTGAATATATTGCCGACTGTCATTTGCACCCCTTCTGCCTAGTTTAATTTGAATATATTGTTGATCAGGACAATAATAGGTCCCTGGGAAATACATTATATAATTGACTGAAAGTTATTAAATTAATTAAATTAAGGTGTTGTAATTGTATCCAAACGACCAGTAGATCTGTAAGTATCAGTCATAGTATAATTCTAGTTTTGACAATGCTTAATCGTGCCGTTGGATAAATAAATTTATTATTTTTGCTGTTGTTATTGTCAATCGTCCACTTTATCCAATCACTTCTGCACTCTTTATGTCTAAAAGACTAAGTGTGCAGGCATGTGTCTACTTATTTATGTATATACTCAGAGGCGTAGCAAAGGGGGTGGTTTTGGGGGTTCCAACCCCCACCATGAGAACAGAGCCAACAATAAACGAAAACATATGAGAGGATATTACCCACTCGCAACTGAACCAGACAAACATCGCTGGAGATTCGGAGGTTATTCGTGATAAAAAAAATTGTTTTATATTTTGATTAGTGTTTGGGCCACAGAAATACTGCCTCTGGTTCTACAGTGTTTACTCAATGGTTCTAACCCTCCCCCAATGGACATATCCTGGTTACGCCCCCGTACGTACTACAATTGAATTCTGCCATTACCAGGAAGGAAGGAAAGAGGTTCCGATAATTTTCATTCCGAGGAGGTACAAAATATTTTTCACCTGCTACATTAAGTTATATTATAATAACCTTAATTAATTCTGCATTACGGAAGAGAGAAAATTTCTTCTTTGAAAAATGTGGGTGTGCTAAATTTAATATATGTTAACAAAATCCACTACTTCGGCCTCAACTTTGTGGTAGCTATTCATGATGAAAAGAGTGTAAAAGTGTTTCTTATTCTTTTCATCATTAATATATGTTTCTAATATATATTATTATTTATTTATAAAAGTATAATTTTATGCCCAAGCACAAAAAAGAACATAATAGGGAACTATACCACAAAACCAAATTTATACCTTGTCATAACCTCAAAAATTAGCACTCAATAGCGTAACCCTTAGAAATTTTATCGAAAATAAAACATAAATGAAAGCAAAATCAAACATAACAGTAATGTGATTGATTAAATTTATCCAAAAAATCTTACGTATTTGAACCATCTGACAATCTAATACCGAGTAGACAAATCAAGAAGTCTCATAGAATATTTACGGGAACATCAATCGCATTAAAAGAACAAGGTCAAACTTCAAAGCCCTAAAAACTCAGGCAAAAGATAGGAATAGATTTTAGATAATGAACGTTTACACAACCATGAAAAAAAAATGAATGAGAATTATTTCAAGTAAATCTAAGCACATAATCCTTCATATAAATAATAATAAAAACCATAGTAACATAAGCCTTGAGTATCATTTTAGTGAGGAAAAGAACAAATTGTCTTAGTTCCACAAGATAGTTTATTGTGCGACCGGTTTCGAATAAGGTCTACTCATCATCTGGCAAAGAATACAAAATGTGATATACATATATACATGAGACAATAACAAGCATTCGGGATGACTAGACCGTAGTCGAAACCGGTCGCACTATCTTGTGGAACTAAGACAAAGCGTTCTTTTCCTTACCAACGTTATGGAGTTCCACACAGTGAAAGCTTCGTCAATTGATTTTACCTTGAGTATTAATTATACTGAAATTTTAGTCGTCTAATTATATATATGTATATAAGAAGAGCCGTAATATTCATCTTCGACTTAATTCACTTATTTAAGAAAAATAATAATTTTTATGATACACTTAAAATATTGAAATACTCTTATATGCATGGTTCATTTCAAAACATAAATCGCAAAATCTCAAATCTCAAATCTCCGTGAAAATTGTCGATGAGATTCTCGAGAAAAGGTTGAGGCAAGTTGGCGACATAGATACTCAAGTCAGCTCTAAGTTCGTGACCTTCCGCCGGAGTCAACTGGAATTCAATACAAGTCCTTCTAAGTGAACCTCCACTGCGTGCAAGAACTGAATCCTATTCAGATTTGGATTCCTTTAACACAACCCGAGGAGTTTACCACCATCGTTGCAGCCCCACTCTGAATCTTCCTTTGACATTCAAATTCAGTAGTGCGCTCTACACACTTCCTTTGCGGTTGGAAACGTCACTTTTAATGAAATAATACCTTGAACTTTTCCACAAATATGAAAAGTATAAGTTATGTTTATTATTATTTTATTTATAATGGAAATCCACCAAATTTCGCTAGAGAACTCTGTTACTTTTAAAGATATATTTGCACATCTTACAGACAAAAATTCTGAACCCTAGCCATTATTCAAGAACAAGCTCGCAAATTCTGCTAAAATAGGCCAAATATTTAAAATGTAATGATCAAATACTATAATTATTAAAATTTATTTATTTTTTGGAAACTTTTACATGCGTTCGCCGTAACCATCTGTCAGTTAAGGGAGAACGTATATGGGAGCTCGCTTGCCATCTACATAAGAACCACATGTACGTTTGCCTAGCATTTTATATATTGGATATTTCCCAAGTATAAATTATTCCATTTGACAGGTAAATTGGTTGAATCGATTGATGAAGCACAAAAATATTTCTACAGAAAACTTTGATTGTCGAAAACGCGCTCTGGAAAGAGCGTTATTGGTCTAACAATTGTTTCAACGATGACTTACCCGATAGGTTTCCCAACAATTATAGGAAGCTATCAGCGTGATTGATCATTCACAAACCGTGAGAAATACATAGGGAAAAGGGAAAAAAGCATTCTGTGGTTCATATTCATTATAATTAGCCGACTATCAAGAAAATCCATGCTTATCAAACAGGTTTCGTTTAACTCTAAGCATGGAATTAAGGCAGCTATCTTTCTATGCAGTTGGAATTGCAATGTTGTAACTACTTATTGGAGGAAATGAAACGTGAGTTAATAACTGCCAATAACATTACATCACTATATTAGCTATCACAGTAATTACTGATGGGTAACTTCGCTGCTACCTACAAGAAAATCAATTTCCATGTTTCCTGAGTATTTCACAACCGTGAATGTTAGAATAAATATTTTCTCTGAGAGGTTTTCACCAATAATTCTTATAAGTATATCTTTAGCCTTCCATTCTCAGACTTTGAACTCCATTAATTAGTAGTATTGTTAAAGGGCTTTGACTCCTGCCATTTCGCAAATGTAGGTCCCCTCTGGGAATCGAACCCTATACCGCTATCACCAGAGACGAACCCGCTACTCAAATTACTATTCTGAATGTCAATCTTATTAATTCCACAGTATGCATCACCTAAAATCAGCCCACGAGAGACCGTCTTCGAACATAACCCATGCTAAATGCATCAACTGACTGCATCCTAAAATATATCTCAACCGCAAGATCAACGGTGACCCTTATCTCTCCTTTGGTTATCCTTGATATTAACTTCGAACAATCGTAAAACTCCGTAGGACCAGTTAGACTACCGTTGTCTTGCCTTCAAGACCCTCCTTGGTGCGACTTGGATGTTAACTACCACATGCGAAAAGACAGTCGCGACCCACCTTAAAGTCACGAGGGAGAAGATAACGCCTTGTATGTTTCGCAGCGTGAGAATCGAGCCAGGGAACATTTCCATGGCCGAGGACATCTCCTTTACTTCATTACATCTTCCGTATAACCTGCGGCGAGACCTACTTCTTACTCTATGAAAATTTCCATTCGCCAGAGGAAGCATGTCATAAAAGACAAACTTCTTCCGTCGCTCTTTCAGGGCAATGTGCATCCCCTGCATTTTGACCCCTAAGAATCGAGGTAACTTCTCACAGATGTGTTCGGCAAAGCTGCTTGGGCTTGTTATGACAATTCTGTGGTTATTAGACTATAATGTGTGCCTTAGTATGTGTGTTGCCTTAGTAATTTATACGCTCTAGTCTGTGAGCGTACATTACATTTCTCAGAATATACACGCTCTACAGGTAACTGAGCAGCTTATTTTCTAAGTGAAACGCAGAAAATTACTCTGGGTTTGAATTAATGAAGCTGACCCTATGAGGACATTAAATTCAATCCAATTGTGTTAGAATCACACAAGGCGTATTAGTTTCTTTTTTTCATAAAAAAATACTTCCGTGGCCAAATGATGAATGCACGGGTATATTTTTCGGTCAGAAAATAGACCACCGCTTAAAAAAGTCACATCAAAAGAGATAATTGTAATCTGAAAGCTGTTTATAACTTCACTTTAAGTATGCATTAGACGACCGGACAGTTGATGCACTGTAAAACTAAGCCAAGTCAGAAAAAATAATGAAGTGAAAGTACGCTCCGTCAAACGATGGGCATTGCTAGCTAAGCGTACTGAATGACTCAAATAAAATCCACTAATTCTTTCGAATTGATTGAAATACATCAAAATTAATTCAAGTAACTGATTTTAATTTTCTACGATATTACATTTCGTAGTAATACTAAATTAAAAAGAGTTTCGACAGCTATTGTCATTTCGCACGTGAGCCCTCGAATGTCCTCGAAATCAAACCCGTAACCCAGATATTACATTTCGGCTGACGAAGATCATTATTATTTCTCCTCAAACCGAATAGTAAAATCGAACAAAAATATTGAAAAAATATCTTTTATGAGTTTTGAATTCACAAAAGGAGTAAATAATTGATAAGCTAAAAAATCAAAACATTTTCTTAATTTTCTGAAACTTCTGGAATTTTTAATAAAATTTAATAAAACATGAAATTTGATATGAACATACAGAATTCTACTCAACAGCACATAATCTGCCGTCCGAGGCCGCGGTGGCAGAACATACAGCTTTTCAACTGCTGGAACTACCAGAACTTGATCCCGGCTGAATAGCTGGGATTGTGTGTTTGTCAATAGTAATTATGTTTAAGATGGATAACGGGTTTTCTTTCATTCATTGACGAAATTATTATCGTTATTATATCTATTAATATTGTACTTCTGAAGAAAAATTAGTTAAAATCACCGCTAAAAACATTAATGTTCTTATGACTCAGGCCTTCCATGCACGTTTAAAATTTGATTCTATTACTGCAGAATATCCTGTTCTTGATGACAATGAATTGAGAAGAACAGGGGCACAGTTACATAGAATTTACATATAGTATTCAGAATTAGGATTTTTCATGGAAGATTTATCCTCCTCGGTTTAACCTTAAAAATGCTCACCAAAGTTTTTACGGTATTCTTTTAGTGGAAACGTACGATGATTTATTTCATAGTTTCAGTGGTTTACGAAATCAGAGCAATTTGATTCATGCATAAATTCATCCTCAAAAATTCTGCATAAAATATTATTCCCCATTTTTTTATAGAGAATAAGTGCACCATGCTGACCCACACATCTAAATTGAGACATCTCTTTTGGATGCACCAGAATCACACTTTTTATTCTATTCCATATATTATTCCATATATTATTCCATATATTATTCCATATATTATTCCATATATTATTCCATATATTAATTTTAATTCAAAAAATTTGGATTTTACGCTTTCTCGTGTACAATTGAATACAGTTTCTTAGTCTCACAGAAAATCATATTACTTCCAACCACATTTTTAAATGTAATAATCATGTAAAACTCTTGTTAAATAATCAAATAATAAAGATACAAGAAAAATGAGTTCTTGAAGATTATAAACTTCTGATTAGCTATGAGAAATTTCTTAGATTCGACAGTAAATTTCTGAAACACTTTTCGAAGATAAAATCAGTATATAGGTTGTAAAAATGTTTAACTCTATGGATTGACTTTTGAAATTCCGTTCATAAACTCTTTAATGCAATTTAAACACATATCAATACAAATCCCATGTATATGAGATTAGGAAAAAACGAAATTGAATACATCGAACTCCCGACTACACGTTTTGGGGATGATTCGTATATGATTCTTTTAATCTTCGTCGATCATTTCTGAAGTTTTTTTAGCCTTCAAACACGAAAAACACCTGAGTTTTTTCGCGTTATGATATAAGGAAGACTAATTTATAATATTTCTATGGAAAAGTAGCTACCGTGTTATCATCCTTGTAAAAGTGAAAGACTACCGTGATATTATCCTTGCCAGAAACATCAGATGGCGTGTGAAGAAAACTCTTAATTAGTCCATGAAACAATCGAAAATGGCAGTCTAAGAGAACCAATAATAATAAATTGTTCATAAAGTTATGAATACCATAAGAAATAAAAGCGAAATTTTGGATTATCCGTGTTTTTTGAAGATACGTGCATAATCTCCCTAGCATTAACCAGGATAGTCGAGATATCACTGTATTAGCTTTCCAACAAAGGTAATCAGAGAAATTATCTTCTCGTTTTCTTTCAAATCCAGCAATTTAAATAAAAATATTTTGCCAGATAATGGTAATAAATCTTATTTTACAAAAACTTAACGATTTGCAACCCTGTGATTTATCCTTTACGATGTTCGCGTCTTAAATAAAAGATAAATTTCCGGTGGTCATAAAGTGAGCCCTCTTTCCTTATACCTTTAACGTTATTCCCAATCCCGAAATAATACAAACTTTTCGTTTGAATGAGTAAACAGGCTTTAATGGTACAGCGCGCGCTTCCGTAAAATCCGACCGAGAAGAGAAAAGAATAAAAAGGGATCTTCAAAAAGCAGAGCAATCCTCATGCTCCTATTCAAAATTCTCAACCAGTCTGGGTGCTTAAAAAAGTTCTTCATATCTAAGGCGAGTCTTTCCAAGCACACCATCTTAAACAGAAAAAAATGGATGGCGCGGAGGATTCAAAACGGAAGTTTTGTATAAAGAGTCCCTTAACCCTCGCATGAACGCCTCCTGCATTATGGTCAAACTTGGGCGGCTTCCTCCACATCTTTTAATACCAAAACCTCCCTTTTGATTCCAGGACGCATTTATGCTCGAATACCTTCCAGTAACCCTGCTGGGTTTACGTGAAGTTCATTCCTGCGTGTTGAAAAAAAAAACAAGTATTTCTTTGGTTACGACTCCGGCCGCGGTGGCGTGTTAGTGCCAACAATTAAAAGAGGGCGTTGGTATCTTTTTGTTTGCTCTTTAACGTTAGCAACTTGAAGCGATGCTGAGTTGAATTCTTTCGGGTCGTTTCCCGTCGTTCACTTGCGAGCGAAAGCACTTGGCATGTGGATGACTCAACCGAACGGTGTGTGAAGTATGAACTAACCCGAAGCGACGACGGAAACTCGTAGCGAAGGTGATCATTTATAAAGACATCAGGTTCTGGTTCCAGGTTCGACTCCCGGTGGGAGCCTACGGGCGAAATTACCTCAGCTGTCGAAGCGCTTTTAAAAGCGCTACTTATGCAGCAAATTCCAAAAATTCCTATGGTTATTTCCAAACATCTGATTCCATAAACAATTACTGACTATATTAAAAACACCCCCTCTTAACCCCCAAATATATCCCTCCTTAACTCCAAATATGTAAATCTCTCATAACTAAATCTACCGTTAACTTCACTTAAAATTATCGTTTCCTGCCATTCCATTGTCTATATTTATATGTTCCTCTCAATTAATTAAATAAAATAGCCAATAAATTACTGGAAAATAGACAGTAAAATTGCTTACATGTCAAAGGGGAAATTTCTCGTTCGCTCCCTCAATAACTGAGGGGAGGAGGAAATCTTTGAGTAAATCTAGGAAATTGGCACAGAAGAATAATAACTACATGGACAACGGTTAATTTATTCCCAATTGTGGTTACACCATTCCCTGTTTCTATAGAAACAGCTGACATAGAAGATATTTTAATCACCAGCTGAATGCGTAAAATCAAACTCAAGAATCATGCAAGCTGTGACCCATTAACATATTTCTCATTTAGATCAATACTTTTTTATATAGGAATGATTATTTTAAGCAAAATGGTTTCCTTACCTGCTGTTCGAGCAACTAATTAATTACATGGCAGTTATAAATGTTTAAAGAAGAAGATTAAAAGAAGTAAATCAGATTTTTTCATAATTTTTTTGATATTACTCAATAAACATAAATGCGAATGAAAAGTAGAAAAGTCTGGATTGGAGATAGCGTCATCAGTTACTCTACTCTAACACAGAGCAAGTTGAAAATGAATACAAAAACCATCATAATAGTAATCAAAAAAGGACGTCAAAACAGCAAAAAAACATGCACAGAACGGAAAATGCAGGCAGATGACACCGCGCTATCCCAATTCTATCCACAAATGTATTATTTTGTTGTTTTAATAAACAAACAGATGGACTTCGACATGTTTAACCGTTTACCGATCGGCGCATTGTATAAATAAAATTTTTAAGGGCGGATTAACCGGTTAAATACTTATATTACCAGAGTTATTGCGGCAAAGGTTTGCCTGGGAAATTCGGTATGCAAATTTACTCTCGTGGTTTCCCATGAAATCATTATATCGGTTTCTTTAAATTTAAAAAGCGTTAGCATTTATCGAATCAGCTTTATTAGAGAAGATTATATGCTCGTATTAATTAATTTAATTAACTTCTGTATCTGCATAAATTATTGACGGTTTGATTACTAAAAACGAACTAATAAACTTTAAAATCGAAAAGTTTCTCGTAATATATGCATGGAACAGATATTTACTAATTTCAGTAGAAACAGCAGGATTTGCGTTATTTTTTATAATTTCTCTTGCGTGATTCGATAAAAAAGAATGCTCTTGTTCATTCGAGAAAACGACTGCTTGCATTTCATTCATGGGGGCCTATTATGAAACTTTTTCCTACTATTATTTTATGTTTACAAATTATCACACTTTTCCGTATAATTTCAAATTCAAATGGCGAAGAGAGGTTTCATTGTCTTAGAAACCTTTATTCTGCTTACTTAATACTAATTTTAAGTCGTTAATTTATTAGTTAATTGAATGTGCACTATTTAGTTATACATATAAATAGAAAGAATCAAAGTATTTTCAGAAGGAATTTAAAATTTTAACTCCTTTAATAATGTATAGGCTCGCTTTCTATAGAAATTAAAACTGTCAGCTTCAAAGCGATTTACGCTTCGCTTCGATAGCAACAATTCCTACCATTTTCTCATTCGAGAAATTACGACGCACGCAAAACAAGCGACAAGCGAATTGTGGACGGGAAACGAACTATTGCGGATTACGTAGTTTATCCTATCTTAAACAGGAATTACTCCTAATCTATCCGCAGCCTCAGAGATCAATTTTAATACAAAACGCGGCAATTGTGTATGAAACGAAACACGTTCCGGATGCGGAATTCGTTACGTGAAACGCATTTTTATCCGTCTACGTCAAAAGTGGGAAATCTGCAGATTAAATTTTACGGTTCCTGTAATCCCGCAAACGTTCGTCCGAAATTGCGAACGGGAAATTTTAATCGGAATGTATCGAATGCGTAAAAAAAGCCAATGGAGTGGGGAATTAATGCCGACATGTGTTTCAATTACAAAGTTTCTTTCCCAGGAAGCTCTCTTTTCCATTCTCTCTCCATCGCTGCCTAAATGTTGGCTTTTTCGTTCGGCAGTTTCAAGAAATTGCTCAATAAAAAGTTGTCCGAAAGCTCGTCGGGATCGGTAAATGGATATTGATGCGCTATCTAAGTTCCTCGTAGTGTATAATGCCATTTATCCACAATTTCTAATTTTTAGAGGAGGATTTGAATAGAAAACTGACGTTTTTCCAGTCTTAAATGAGTTCATTTTAACTGAAGAGTCTTAAAATTTAGCAACATGAAAATTCAATGACTCACTTGCCTCGGTTTCTGTGCTGCAATGCTGTTTCCTTAAGACATTCCCTAAAATATTTGACCCGTTATTAATTACTAACCACTCAAGCTAATCTCTTTAAAATATTTTCCATTTACTAAATATAATACGCTGGGGAAATTCTGGCTACTTGTATATTGCTATGGTCTGGAATTCGAAAAAAAATATTATTCTATTTAACTTCCCGTACTATTTTTGATATGATAAGAAATAGTTTCAAAGCCAAATATTCTTAAAATTTAATTTATTATCCGTTAAAGAATTACTTTTCTTAGTCCAACTCGTCCATTCCTTGGACTGTATGTCCTAACGTCATACCCACTGATATTTATTAATAAGCGTTTATCTACACCCACATCTAATAACATGCAAGCCGCCTTTCGGTATGTAGCAGGGGTTGTAAACACCGAGCGTTCGAACTTCCATAGTTCTTTAGGTTACTGTTATTGCGTATAGTACGCGGAAAGAATGAGTCCCTAAAACTACTTGTCATCGCATCTATTTCTGGTACTGTACGCTCTTCGTCAGATCGGTCGAAGTAGCAGAATGGGGTCGCATAATACCGATTACGTCTTCCGCAAAAGTGGTATATCTAAATTTATCAAGAAATCGCAGCCTAGTTCCCTTTATCCGTCCTTTCAAGGGTTCCCAACCTGGGTCCGAGAGCGTTTCCGCTACGCTTGATTTTTTTTATCGTAGCTTTATAATATTTATATTCGTATATAATTATATATTAATTTCTTTCACTTATTTGATTTGATTCGCTAATTCTTGGGCTATAAAACAGAAATTTATGAAAACAATGTGATTATGGTAGCGATTTGGTTAAATATATCTTTTATAAAATTAGAGAACAGTGTGTCTTATTTTCCGCAGTTCGTATCTTAATATGCTATTGGAAGGACCACTCGTTTGACTTGATTAATGATTACATTTTACATTGACATGACATGATTAATGACTACATTTGACATGATTAATGACTACATTTTACATTTCTTCATTGATTAGCATTAACAATATTTTTTAATAATAATGAATTTTTTTATTATCATAGACCAATTTTATAATCATATATATTACTATCATAGGTAGCATTTTCTTTGTGTTTTTCTCATGCTAAGAAGTATTCTGTCACGTGACTCAAAGCTGACATTCCTATTTGAAATTATAATTTGCGAAACAATAATATTTTAGCAATAATCTTTCGTATCAGGCAATAAAATTTTTATAGGAGTTGCAAAATATTATAGAGGTTAAAGAACTTCATCCAGCGATTTAAATTTAATCACAAACATGGCTATATTTTTTTAAATAATCATTCATTTTTAAGAATAGACGGTTTGAAGGTCCAGAAACACTTAAAAATGAATCAAGAGAATTTAGAAAGGCAAAGTGGCAGAATCATCATTCGTAAGTCGTGTCACATTATAAGCATGTTTTAGGTCGGGATAGAAAATCCAACACGAGAGAGAGAAAAAAACGACACTATCCTCTTCGGTAAAAACACTTAGCTATTTTTCTTTAACCTTCCGACAACCACAGAGAATGTTTTAAGTTGAGGATACTGAAATGTTTTCCACACAAATTTGATGAAAGTTCTGTGGCGATGACGATTTAAGAGGGAAAACGCGTCAAGGCGAGTTAATGGATTGATTTAAGCAGCGTTTGAGGTAATTCGCTGCAGATAAGGTTAATTCGGATTTAATGAAAATCAGCAGTGAGGCAAACAATGATCTACATCAAAGAATGCCCATACTTTTATAAATATGAAGCAATGGGAAGGATGATTGACATCACGTGACCAACATCAGACACGGAAGATCTCATCATGCAATTTCCGATCGAATGTTTCATATTTTTCATGTTTGAAAATTACACGTGCAGAATGTCAATATTCAACTGTAGATAACTTGTGCTATGCAAGGGGCATCCATGTACTACAAAGAGTATTTCCACGTGTGAATAGGTTAGATAATCGCTCAGATGATAGATTTTGCGATGCCTACCATTTAATTACTCTGAGACCATTTAATCTTTACATTTCAATTGCCATGCGTTAAAAAACTATCGACTGTATTCGAACATGTATGTGGATAACACGCAACACACATTAAAACAAAAGTTATGGAATATATGGAATTTACGAGGGTCGTTCAATAAGTCCTTAGGAAATCAAGAGATGGCGCTCGTAATACCATAAATAGTTTGTTTTTAGTAAGCATCGTTACTCCCTAGATGTTAAAATGCTGTTAAAATCTCTGTTATATCCATCGTATGGTTTCATTTTTATTGTCAATTGATGCAAAAACTTTTGTTTATTTAGAAAAATGGATAAAAGTGAGTTTCTAGCGGTGATTAAACACGTATATTTAACAGGCTTAACACCAAGAGAGATCAAAGCTGAGTTAGATGAAGTTCATGGCACATCTGTTCCTGAGTTTGCAACTGTTTACAATTGGGTAAATGAGTTTAAACGTGGCCGTACATCCACAAAAGATGGACATTGTTGGGGACGTCTAGTGGAAGTGACTACCCCCGAAGTGTTTGACAAAATCCGCGATATGGTTTTGAGAGATCAACGAATCAAAGAGCGCGAAACAGTTGAGGCCACAGGCATATCGCAAGGTACAGTGTTTTCAATTTTGCACGAAAAATAAGAATAGATGCAATCAAGGAAAATAAACGCAATCGTGTGGTCGACTCTGAGGCTATTTGGGCGCCTTTCCGTCGCAATCCTGACGAGTTTCTGCGTCGACACATAACTGACGAAGACGGACACACTACTACTCTCCAGAGACAATGGAACAGTCCAAACAGTGGGTTCTTGAATGCGTATCGGCTCCGAAGAAGGCGAAGACGGTGAAGTCGGCCGGAAAGGTGATGGCCATGGTTATTTGGGATGCACGCGGAATCATCGACACCGATTACTTAGAGAAAGGTCAAATTATAACTGGTGAGTATTACGCGTCGTTATTGCACCGGTTGAGCGAATAAATCAAGAGAAAATTCCTCATTTGAAAAAGTAAAAGATCTTCTTCTAACAAGGCAATGCACGGGTGCACATCTGCGCAGTTTCGATGGCCAAAATTATGAAATTAAAGTTCGCATTATTACAACATCCACCGAATTCACCGGATTTGGCCCCCAGTGACTTCTTTATATTTCCAAACCTGAAAAAAATGGCTCGGGCGACAACGGTTTAACGGAAGAAGGTCATCGCGCAAACAGATGCCTATTTTGAGAACATTTCGAAAGTCTACTTTTTGGACGGCTTAAAAAAGTTGGAGAAACACTTGGAAAAGTGTATAGAGATAAAAATAGATAATGTTGAATTTTTTTTATCTACACAAAATAATGTTTTTCTATCTTTTTCTAAGGACTTATTGCACGACCCTCGTATTACTCTGACGTAACATGCTCAAAAATCGAAAGCTTGTCGAATTATATTAATTTTCAATTTCTTATTATATATATATTTCGTCAATAATCCACTTAAAAAATTTATGTAAGCATTTAAATCGAAAATGTAATTTTAAAACTTTCCTCCCGTTAATAATAAAGAAATTAGACATGTTGATTCTTTTCAGTTAATGTCTACTTCATGATATCATATATCTTTTCTCTATCGTCATTAAAGGGATTAAAACATAGCTAAAACATCAAGGGAGTAGTAGTAGTAGTATTGTTAAAAGTGCTTAGACTGCTTTGGTCATTTTGCACATACACCCCAACCGGGAATCGAACCCGGGACCGCTTTCGCCGAAGTCGAACGCGTTGCCCACTTGGCTATCCGGGAGCCCTTCATGGGAGTAGTTACTGAAGAATTTATAGCTGCGATCTGGTCTGTCCACGCATCAGATTAGGATAAAATGAATTTTTTACGTTATGAAAGGTTAAGATGTAGTGAAATTTGTTGGCTCAACAATCAAGGAAAGGAATCGTTGCGTAACATGCAACAATACCACTTGTAACGCTTGAATAAACAATGACCAAATGAATGCATTGTAGTTTATTCTAATGTACGTTATAAAACTTTTTCTTATCAACATTTTAATCGAAATTATTGTAAATATATGTAAATAACACGCCGTGACACTTCATACACAAAATCAAGTAAGCAAATATTAAGACTATTATAAGTGAAAAATGAAAATACAAGAAAATTTGACTTAATTATAGTTAAAAATGTATTCCCAATTGCAGTACTGACTAGAACAGATTGTGAAATTTGACGAATTCCACAAATGGCGCCAAAATAATACAAATGCTAGCTTAATATTGGGACGTCACACTTATCTCGATTATGAACCAAACAAACAGGCAAAACACGAAGGAAATAGAATACGTCAAAAGTCGTTCTTCACATCCAAAGATTTCCTAGAAAAATAGATTCATAGAAGGCATTTGTATGTATTTATTGGTAAAATCGGTTGCCTGGATTTTAAGGTTAGTTGAGCTTCCTTTCTTATCGTTATCGTAGTGACGATTTCCTCCAGAAATAGACGTTCTCAAGCAATTCAAATAAGCCTACATTTTTCCTCCAGAGTTTGCTTCTTTCATTGCATCGTCCCGATGCTATACATTTTTCAAAAAAAATTCCGGCCTAAAGATAGAATATGTTCTTATACGTATGAAATTCCAACGAAAGGAGATGTCACGGGCTAACGCCGCGGCAAACTTACGTGCTTCTAAGCCTTATGCAGAGGATCACAAAAATAGGTCGCCAGAACTGTCCATAACATGGTGCACAGGCTCCTGTAAGAATGTGGGGGTCTTTAAAGCCGTGACTCAGATATCTCTCTTGCGAAGGAAAGGTTTGAATAAGCATTAAATTCTCAGAAATTCGCACACCGACAGCACTGAAATTCTTCCGAAGATATAAATCCCTAGAGACTTTAGGACGTACCCATTGGACTATTTTTCATCTGTAACAATAAAAATTCTGAATTTCCTAGATAGAATCAATAAATGCAATCTCAAGAAGATTTTAACTGAGCATAATGCAATTGTTACAACTTAAATATCATAAATATAAGTCATGAAATAAAATTCGTAAATATTTACTAACCGCCGAGAAATACGCGTATTTCTTAACTTGGAACGTTTACGATCAATCACTAATACTAATGCCTCAATTGACTACGTATTATGTACTCAAAATTATCAGTTTTAATTTAATTTATATTCATTCTTTCTTATTTAGCGCTAACACTAATACCAAGACCATAACCATTGCTATAGGTACTTCAAAGATCACCGAGATGCATTTTTCATAACATTATTATAGAAGCCATAAATTCGTAATTTAAATATGCTGAGTTATATTTTAGGATCAACTAATGATGAGTCACATTTAGGAACCGAATAAACTTCTACTTCGTCATATATACAGACAAATTGTGCTTTTGGTTAGGCGGCGTAACTTATCTTACATTTATATTGACTGTTATAAGTAATCAAACTACATCTTTAATTAGGAAATAAATAACATAAATTCCGTATATTTCCTATTTCTAAAATCATTAGACAGATTTATTAATTTTTCATTGATTACAAACCTGTAAAAGGTGCTAAAGAAGAATGGACTTGGAAAAAGTCTGACGGGACCGGGACCCGGGTCTCCCAATTGCCGGTCGGGTGCTCTGTCCGTTGAGCTATCCCACCAGAACATTTCTCCAAGCCATTCGGGAGACTTTGTGGGAAAGGACGTTGCGAGTTCGTCCACATGGTGGCATCGTTCGCGGTCTTGGGTTCATAGAAGCACCGGCCACACAAAGTGATGGAAAGGATACCCTTCAGTTTGTAAACACATGAAAACGGGTAAGGGTGACTTTGCGCAAGATGGTGCGCAAAGTCACCCTTGCCCGTTTTCCTCTGAAAAAGGTGGTTTTAACCGCGTATTCCAATTCGATCACTGACTAAACCCACTTTATTTAAAGGAACTTGATTGGCTCAATGAAAGGGAGCATACTCGACCTGCGCAGTGCCTGAAAGACCATATGAAACAATTCAAAGCCATCAACTAATTGCCACCTTGTGTCGAGGCAATTAAATCGAGATATCGTTAACGATTTCCAATCCGCCATCTTTTACTGCGACCGGTGAATGTGAATAGGAGATAGGCATCCTCGGTTCGTGATTCAACCCCGTGCACTCGTGATCGATCACCAGATTCATCAGCATTATTCAGGGCAATAGTCTGCGAATGAAATCGGCCATGCGGTTTACGTTGGATCAATTCGCCTCCCACCGGCAATCCGACTCGATTCTCTGCATCCTGTTTCTTTGATAACGGTGAAAGTGCTGTACGTTGTATTGGCAGTTAGTGCTTTGAAAGTTATGTTTCTACTTCTTCTATACATATACTATATAGCCCTAACATTCCTGTCGATGACTTTATTAAAAACCAATCGAAAATCATGAGTTATTTCCTATTACATTCAATGAGTTTTTAATGAATTACCAAAGGAACGGCAATACCTAGGAATACTTTCAACGGCAAAAAGAAACATTTTGAACTCAAGATATTTTGTTGCTTTGTTGAATAAAATCTAAATAACCCAATGAATATAATCATCTAGGATGAAAATGCCAATTCCAATACACGTTAGTAAAGGGAAATTGAGAAATTCAATTATGTATATGTATAGAAAGAAAATAAATAATCAACCCGAAGGTCCGCTTTAGAAGCTAACGGTAGTCCGTGAGGAAATGTTGGTATTAAGTACTTGTAGATTTATGTTTCTGAAGCCCTTTCAAAGTATTCCGAATCCTCTCAGTGTCGCCAGAGCGAGTAGGACGAGCGATAATATGTCATATTTATGGAATGATAATTATTTCATATATGCTTGTAGCTTTGAAATATTTATAAAAATTCATTCGTATTTGCGGTCCGTGAGGTCCGAATGGATAGTGACCGCTCGCGTAATGTGTTTGCATGAATTAATTTGAATATTTGCTTCCTCTTAACCTCTAAGGAAATTAACTGATTTATCATTTTTAATTTTTACTAATTTAAACATACGATGAGAGAATCATAATAGTGATAAAGCCGGAAAGTTCACCCTTTTTGGTGATAGAACGATCAAAGAAGTTATTAAAGAGAAATTAGAAGAGGTAATAGAAAAAAAATACCCACAAGAGTAGCGAATAGGGCTATTACCCTATATCCTACCCACATATTGTAGCAGTAATTGGGGAAGAAAGGGTAACTCCATATACAACATGAAGCAAAAAGCTCACCTATTACGATACCTTACTTTATCGTCATACTTCATATCCCTTCCATTATAGTTCATCCCTGTTAATTCAACTTCTCTGTAAGTTCAAAAATTCGAATATCTGTTCTATTTTTTGTTCCGGGAAATTAAATTACACAACTTTGGAACGTAGTTTCACATATTTATCAGTAAGCTCTCAAACTAGAATTGACTGATCTTAAAAAAGACGGTTTACTTCGATATTTTGAACGCAATCGCCTAAGTGAGCAACTAACGATCAAAGTTGGCTCTACAAAACTCACAATAATGTGAATAGACCTGTGTTTGTAAACTTAGTAGCATCACCGGGGGAATTAAAAGTCCAACATGGGTGTATTGTGCTGTAAGGAGCATGCCGCTTAAAGTTAACGGCAAACGAATCCTGTTCGGAATGTAGACTCTGAAAGTTTAAGTGTTTAAAGATGGAGTAAGGGTGATTAAAACTGAAGTTCCAGAAGTTACGCGAGCAAGTTGTTTCGAAGTATATTTAATTACTGACAAACCAGAGACGCATCTTAATCCCTTTCTGCAATATTTACAGACTTCTCAGTGCATTTAATCCTGCATGAATACAGCTACCAATCTCTTAAATATTCTGCGGGAGTTTCGGTTCTACTGAAAAGTCAAAGCTTAGTAATAGGTAAGTGCGAATTTAACGTTATTAGTGGGCACTTCATTAAGCAGCATTAGGCTCTGGAGGAACAGTCCTTCGTCTGAACTCTGATATTATTAAATATGTGGAGCGATTCATTATACATTGTGCTTCAGACGATGACAAAATAATTACGTAATTAAAATTAATCGTTTAATCGTCACAATATCTGCGGCTAGGCTGTAATCCTGGTGGCAGTTTTATACCTACAATAAATTCATACGTACAACACATACATACAATATGTACACAATAGAAATATAAACACCCAATAGAAAAAGTAAGTGAGTAAAAAGCTATTACTGGATTTTTCGGAGTTCATGGCAGGCCTTCTCGGCTACCGTAGCGGTCCCGGGGTAAAGTCATAATGTATCAAAAATAGTATAAATTATGATGACAAAAAATATAATTGCTAAATTAAGGGCTAGACTGTAGTATTTGGTGGAATTTATGTACGTTTATGGAAAAAAATAAAACGACTGATCTAGCACGGTGGTATAATGGCAAACGTTTTGTCTTTTTTTCGAACAAAATCTATTAATTAACTCGTTTCTGTTTTTCAGCCGTAACTATTGAACTAAGTCAGGGGTGGCCTACTTTTAATAGTTCGAGGGCCAATTATTTCGTTTATATTTGGCATGCGCCTTATAGCACACGTAATGAAGCAACATAAAGTAATCGTAGGTATAAAAATAAGCAATAATAATAAAATTTATTATGATAAATGTGCTCTAAAGGTCTCAGCTGTAGATTAAGATGTGTGTATTCGTATATGTATTTATATATTTAAATTGAGGAAGAGATTTTAATTTTTATCTGAATTTAATGCGCCCCTGACAACCATGTAAATTTGTTGGACGTTGGCCATTCGCCGTCCTAAGTACTCCGCCCAGTAACCAATTCGAGCCACAAATTCGCCACTATCAGCTCCCGACATTCCTGGAGAGGAAATGAGGTTAAGTAGGCAAGATGAGAATTGATGTAGTTTGTACTTACTTTCATCACTGAGTAAAATTAGATGGGAAGAAAATATCTTCGAAATGTTAACAAAATATATCCGACAAAAAGCCACCGTGATTAATGCCATTATCAAACATCTTTCATGCATCAGTAACATCAATTCCATCAAAGCCATGAGACAAAAGTAAATGAAAAAATTATCAGGACAGACGAGGAAATAATGCGTCAGAATAAAATGTATATAGTGGTACGTTTAGAAGTTATTTTTTTTCACTTTCTTCAATTATGGGACCCTACCATAAAATTGTGCCTGAGGCAATTGAGAATTAAATATGATGTGCTACACTCTGTGGAATGGTGCCATACTTAAGGTGTATTACTTGCATTAGAAAATAAAAATAATCTTCCACAGAATACACTATTATTACTATTATCACCATTGCATTACTTGCATTAGAAAATAACAATTATCTTCCACAGAATACAATTTCTTCGTGCAAAGGAAAATGCGACTATTTTCATCTTGCATGTATCTTCAGGCAACTTTGTATCGGAACAGTGACATAAAAATAAGTATAAAAATATCCTGCACCAAAAAGAAATAGAATTTCTCATTTATCAAGATACAATAAAATAAACAGTGATAGCAGTAAAAATGTTGAATCTTCTACCACTGTTCATGGTAAGAAAACAGATTCAATAAATCTATAATTCTAGCAAATAGAAACTAAAACAATGAAATTAAATTAGAATAAGTTAAACGATAAATAGTGGCCGAAGTAAATGAAATACGTAATACTGTGATATGAATGGATAAAACCTATTTGTGCTCCACTATAGTGCTGTTTCGGGACAGATATAAACTACGATGACTCCATCGCACTTGGAAATAAAACACATCGAATTACCAGCATCGAAATTCGTGATGAAACAAGAGGAACGGTTCGGAAATTTCCTACACGCTTTCAACCGTTGTTCAAGAGAAAAACGCTTCAGGAATCGGAAACGTTTTTATCGCTACGAAAACAAGAATCATTCAAGAGAATGGAAAAGAGGACACCGTAAATAAAAGCCGAGAAATATAATGTTGAACATCTCTTATGATTCGCCTGAAGACCAATCGATCGCAACATCATCTACAGTTGTATTTTTGTGTGGTGTACTTGGATTTTGGATATTTGACTGGTCAACCGTTTGCTTTTTTATAAATTTACCTTTATAAAAAACAGTGGGCAATTAATGCCTATCTATTGCATACACCTGAATATATAGAGTGTATCCGGATCTAAAAACCAAGATATATTGGCGATTATAGATTTTATAGTTTGTCTTTAATATTTCAGTAAAATCAATCATTCGCTAGAAATTCAAAAAGTATTGTGCTGAGAGATTTGTCTCATTTTACCACCCTACAAAATCTCTTTCAATCTCTTGGAATCCCTCTTATGAGATACTGAGAGCTGAATAATCTATCACCTCTTTTATTTTCAATACACCGTAACTTGTCTTTTTCTTTACAACCCACAGAATGTAATAGCTGCAAAACTATAAACTATACAGTTACCCTAAATATTAATGATAAACTTTATTGTGATACATATTCAAGTAAATTCAAACTTCTCTCGTAGTTATTGATATAAATTCTAAGGCCCGATATTATACTGTAGTTTTAGAAAGTTCAGTTTAGGTCCCGGTATTATGACTATGTTTTTAGATTTATAGTTAATACCCATACTAATTCATCGTACATATACAAAAGATTAGCTATAATCTTCGCATTATCTCTAACGAACTATTATGATACCGTGCCTTATATTCTACAGTATTTTCAAAATTCGTCATGATCCATTTTTTGCCTGAATTAAAGTAGAATTAAGTCGTCTTTACTTCAACGCTATGGGTAGATTTTAGTGTTTAAATTCTTTGGAAAATATATTCATCGTGATTTAAATAAAGGCTAATTCAATTCCCTTCACATACCCTCGTTTACTGACGTTCACCCCACCAACCAACCATATTCCCAAAATCCATCATGCTTGCGGTTTAAACTCGGATATTCTAATTAAATAACGACGGAAATCCTTACTTTTTGAGAAAATAACTCCTCGTAAATCAACCTCTTACAAAAAATACGGCGTATAACTTTCTCTCCTGCAAAATATATATATATATATATATATATCTCCATCCAAAGTAAATACAAAGCTCTTCCGGGCTTATAAACCTGGAGCGAATAATTCTTAATCCCACCCAACGTAAACGCCCATTCCGCATTAATTTCTATTCTATAAAATACGGCATTCCCTCCCTTTTCGAACCAGCCTTTTCTTCCCACTCTTCGACCAACTTCTCTCTCCAATAAATGCGGCAAAAAGCCTACGAAACCAGTGAGCTTAAGTACAGGCAGACGACCTTAACTGAATTAAGAGAAGGGAATTTTTTCCTCTGGAACCCATAAACCTATCCGCCAGGATCCCTTCTGTTCCCTCCCACCAGAGTCGAGGAAGTAAAGGGAAGATACAATCCCTTGGGGTAATCCCTTTCGATTTTGTAAGGTATCCTGGCGCGGGATAGACGGAAAGACTTCCAACGGAATAAATAAGACAAAGTTAATTTGAGGCTGGAATAAGGACAGAGGCCATAGCATGTGCGGAGCCAAAAAAAAAGATAACAAGTGAGGGCGGAATATCGCGCGGTGAGATTAAAATAAAAGAAGTTCGGCGAGGGATGTTCGCGTTAATTAAGAACGCGGCTTTTTAAGAAACTTTAAGCCCGCCTTAATTACCGAGGTGTATTTATATTCGTGCCAAGGCTTTGATTAATCTTTTTTAAACTCTAATTTAGCTCTGAATATTCGTAAAGTGGCACAAAATGTCTAACGAGGACGCTTATTAAATAACGGTGTCGGAGAAAGTAATGCATTGGAAAGTATTTACTTACCGAAAGATTCCCATTCAAGTGAAAGTGTATTTATAAACCTTAAATTAATACTTCATATACTGAAATATGAAACTCATCGGAAAGGAAAAGATGAATTTTCTCAAGTTGGGCATACTGAATTCAGCACGGCGTCATTTTATACCATATATATGGTATTATTCGCGTAAAAATTTCAATCTGAAGGTAAAAAGAATCATAACCTTCATAAGAATCTATACACAGAGCTTAATTAATTATTCTGGAAGGTGTCTGAAAACGATCACTAAAACTATACACGTTATAGGTAAGAAAGAAGGTCATATGAATAAAAATAATTATTAAGGTTTGTATAGTAAAGTTAAGTAAATTTTCGGATGTTTCCAGCGTAGCTATTTTAATAAATTTAGAGAAAAAGGTACCAAAATTAATTAAACAAAGGTGGCTATATTGAACAGTAAGTTTTGTAGAATATATCTAAGGTAGAATTCCATGCAACACTGTTTCATCGAAGAAAACCTTTAACTGAAAAGGTAGTCAATTTTGGCACGTTGAAACTTTCAAGGTATGTTAATCTGATAAGGGTCAACTTTGCCTATATTTCTGCTTATTTAAGCTTTAAAAAAAAACAATCAGCTTCGTTTAACCACACTTTCTTTACTTATCCTCTACTTTAGTATCAATTTTTGCGTCAATGCAAATATCAATTGATATGAAAAATATCGAAATTACGTAATGACTTCTTATAGTTACTTTTTACCGCAATCTTCTCTTTCAACATCAAAAAATTAAAAATTTCGAGTGCATAAAAATAAAGATCGACCAATTTTTTTACATCGAAAATCCATCTCTAGCTGTAAAACCTTAGTTGTCACCTTAATGTATCAGACCCCAAAACAAACCGTTACCGCGGCAACAGTCAATACGCCCAAATGCATTCCCATGTCATTCGATTGGGCCTTTCAAACCGCCAACGAGGTCAAACATTATCGATTCCCAACTGTAGCATGTTCCAGAAAAGAACATTTTGCATTAAAAAGTTACCCATCGCGTCGCTTTCTTCGGTTTGAAAGAAGATTCAAAGTTTTGTCGGACTTCCATTGGCAACCAAAACGGTTTCAAAGGACAAGAACCAGTTTTTCCGTATTTATGCAGAAGATATGTCCCAAGATCCACGTTAAGCTCAACTGCGTCTCCCCGACTGTAGATGCGATACTGCCGCAAGTTCTCCTGCGCTACTAATACTTTTCTCTCTTTTTTTGGAGAAGCATCCTAACGGGCGCTGCGTTGGACGTTATAACTAGGCTCTTTATATCAAGTAGATTTGTATTCTATCGTTCTTTTCCCTATAGAACCACTCACTGAATATTTGTTGAATACGGATCTACTAATGTCTGTTTGCCTTGCGAATGCCTTGCAAATTTACTGTAAGACTTATAGGTAAACTATGTATTAAAATGGCTCTTACGTCAATAGAAAATTGGTGAAAGATGACTTAGCACATTAAGCAGAGTAGGCGTGCACCTAGGAATATTCCCAAGGAGTAACTGACTTGAAAAAAGTTTGCCATGACCGGATTCTAGAACGATAGATATTGGCTACAGCAGTCGACCAGAAAGTGGAAGATCCGGGTTCGAGTCCCGGTCTTGTTAGACATTTTTCATTTCCGTTTCTCCTGGGGACCCTTACATCTAATTCCATTTTTCGTGGTGTCGTTTGACTGGCGTTATTAAAAGTTGAATTCGCACTGAGGAAACATTTAAAAAGAGAATACATGCACCATTCATATAACAAGTACATAAAAATCTAAAACTAGCCTTTTACAGGTCTCTTACTATTTTACCAAGCTATCTATTCGTCTTGTATCATTATTATTAAAGTTAAATTCAAAAACTCAAGACCTAAGTTCTATTGAAGAAGGGATTCTCAAAGGGATTCTCAAGGGAACACTGGTATGAAATATTCCGACAGGACCAGGTCTCGAACCGGCCCCGGTTAAGTCACCATTCGTACTTTTCCTTAAAGTAGGGTTACTGGTTTAATATTACTCATTGGTCTCCCTTTTAAAGCCTAGTTTCTCAACTCGTTTCCGTATCTCTCGATGTAGGAAGGTGAATGGCATTTGAGCGAATCATTTTACCATTACATGAAAGTATGAGATTTCCTACGTCTAAATGAATTTAGAGGTTACTTTGCCAAGTCATAACTCCATATCAATGGAAAAGATCATTGCTCTTTGTCCTACATTACCTAAATTAGTGATACAAGATGACCGTCGGCAAAGAAAAAATCCCGTGAGCTATCTTATCAAGTATAACTTACCCAATTATTTATCCTTAGAAACTTAGTAAGCCAAAACGGACAATAGAAATTGAGTGACGTCTACAGAGAATACCAGAAGCAAGACAAGAATATATATCTGTCATCTGGTCGTAATCGGGGCCTTTACTGTTACCTTTCCTGTCATGTCACGTGCAGTGTTCATCGTGAGAAGATCCGAGTCACTGTGGGTGTGTTGTGTCTTGTTTAGCATGTGGTCAACGACTGCCGAATAATAAGTGATTCAGGCGTCCCCTTCAGTTGCTGCCAATCGTTCAGATGAGAGAGTATGGATGTTGAGATGTGTTGAGCGGATTTCAGAAATGCTCTGCACCGTGGATTTAGTAGCAAGCACACTTTGACGGATGAGGTGTGCGTAACATTGGTGTTTGTATCGTTCGCCCATAATGTACAGTCATGCTTTTGCACGTTTACTTCTGAGAATTGTCAGTGCAAGTGACGTCAGTGCCACAGCTACTCTTTCGCGGTTATTCACGAGAAAGTAATAGCTGATGATGAATTCGTAACTCAATGTGTTAGCATCATCTCCTTTTTCTATTATTCCAAAACGTACGCACTCGCTCATATGTTTCGAATGGGACTCTTACTATGAGGATATGGTGCAAACGCGTTTACTGCAATTTTCATGCTGCAGACAAAGGCAGTCGAGCAACTGTGTCAATACCGCATAAATTTTGAAAAATCCTCGTTGAAAAAAACAAATTATGCGGAAAAACTTTCCAGTCATAAAAAAGAAATCGATCGGTGAGACAGATTACTGACGCTAGAAACATTATCCTGTTTGCATCATTAATATACATTTCGTTATTTACTGAGTTATTACCGGAAATTTTTACTCAAAGGATAATCAGAAAACTAATGCATGATTTATTCAGAGGATATGTTAAATTTAAATAGAAGATGTGGCTTTCTAGTCACAACTTCGCCCAATAAAGACGTTTATATCGTATTGTATTATACTGTAGACGTTTATATTGTGTTGTATTATACTGTAAAGAAAGTAAGATATGAATCCATAAACACAAATTTAGGAGTAAGAGTATCGTTCATAGATTTCATCATGCCTCCAGCTGATGATTTACTAGAAGCCAAAATTAATGTTAGATAGATATTAATTTATTGCAATTTTGAGGAAATGAATTCATGTCCATACCTCATGAGGATTCGAAAAGTGAAGCCGTCGCTATTGAGGGCAGAGGTTTGATTGCTCAGCAACACGAAAAAATATCAAATATAACTCAAGTCATACATATCAGCATACGTAATAAATAATTTAATTACTGCATTTAGTTATTACGAAGCCCTATGTGCTCATAAATGTTTGAACCATTCATTAGAGAATGGCCAAGCACAAAGATAGATCGACGCCACGGATTTGTTCTATAAATACCAAGCATGAGATATATTGAACGGGTTACCCAATTTTAGTCTTCCAGAGGTAGCTGCCTATGTCTATGTCTATGTTTATACCCTGCAAGCCGCCTTTCGGCGTGTGGCAGGGGGTGCATACACCATGGCTCTATTTCCTTAATTGATTATTTTCGCGTATCGTTCGCGGAAAAAATGAGTTCTTGAATCGATTGGTTCTAGCATATATTTCCCTATAACCTATAGCCGTATTTTCTTTCTGATTTACTACTCTAATTTTGCACGATTCCACAAAACGTCGCTATTGCGAATCAGGAAAGGAAGGAATAAGTGTCGGATGAAGGTTGTTTCCATCTGGAAGCCCTTATCAACCTTTTGACTTTAATCTCTTACACCATTCCTTTACTGTTTGCTCCACCTCATCATCTCCTGTTTACCCTTTTCCGATTTGCACTCCATCTTCGCCTCGAAAGTTCCTTTCCTAAGGCGAGACGCATTATCCATTGACGCGCCAATCGTACTGGAGGATGGGATTAAATGGAAATCTTCATTGTCTGACGTCAGAGCGCTCGAGTGGGGGAAAGGTGAAGGGAAAAAGAAAGTAAATAAGAGTGGTGAAATATGTAGAGTGAAGGAGGGATCACCTCATCTTTTCCTCAGGGTCAGGCGAGAATTTGTACCTTTCAATGCCTTTTAAAGCGGACAAGTTTAAGTGACTGGTTTTAAATTGCAGGAAAGGAAAGAATTTGATTCGTATTTGAGGAAATCCAGGCGCTATTCATATGACCGTTGTCATCATTCGTTGTACACTGTACTGCACCTATTTCCACTCATACAATTCTGACTCAGAGAAGCAAGAGCGAGCTACTTTAATTTAAGAATAGAGAAACATACAACAAATTTCTCTAGGAAATCATTAATGAATGATGGTTTTAAATTATTCAATAGTCTTCCTGAATGTGTTTGTAGAATGGACAATGAAAGAACTTTTAGAAGGGAATGTATCAGCTTTGTAAAAAGAATGAGGGAATATTGATAATGTATATGAGTGTGTAATTTTTTGTAATTTATTTATTTTTTTCTTTTTTATTTTCTCTTAATATTTTTTATTTTTTTCATTGTTTGGTTTATCTGTAATTTTTTTAATTTTGTTGTCACATGACATTTTTCAATAATTGTAAAAGAAATAAGGATAATGTATATGGATGTGTAAATTTCTTACATCTTTTATCATTGTTTGCTATATCTGTGAATTTATAATATTGTCGTCTTATTGAATTTTCTTTATAAAAATTGTAATTATTAGAATAATTTTCTAAATAAACTTCTACTACTACTACTACTACCTCACTCCTCATATTCTACAGTAAGCCTCGTTCCCTTACAAGAGATTTAGAAAGTTTATAGTGGAGGAGTTGAGGTTCCAATCTACGTCTGGGCTGAGCTCTAAACAAGCAGGTATCACCAGTTCTAATACAAATATGCATATGCTCTGAATTCGCGAATACACATAAATTGTGTTTTCTTAGATAGTTGACTCCTCAATCTAGGACGGTAGGAATAACGTTCAAAATGTCACCTAAAAAGGTAAAATAATTTCCTTCTTGTGATATATACAATAAATAACTCCAGACAATAAAAGTAGTTTAACAATAGAGGTTTTAGAAAAACTATTTGTCATGTTACGCATGCTCCAGAAATTTAAAAATAATACTCTTCAAGGTTTGGGAGCCATTCTCCGTGAAAATAAAACTGAAAACTCAAATGTCATCAAAATTTTCGCTAATGGGGAGCTTGTGGAGACAGAAGAAGCTTGTGTTGCGAACTTATTTCTGTAATCCAAAACGGCTGCTACATGCATTTCCATAATAAAAATAGTTTGAGTCTTTGGTGTTTTTGAGGCATGATTTCATGTGTTTATTTGAACTGCTTTACCTTTCTACGGTGTCATACCGTGTTAAGTTATTCTTCTTAAAATTTAGTATGAAAGCTAATATTTACCTTTATTCTTAGGCGCTAACCTATCTAACCAATACTAAATTTTAACTCATGACATATAATTATGATAGAAGTTCGTACACTAACATTCAATACTACTTAATTTTAAAAATTTTCCGTTTTGGAAAATAAGGTCAAAAAAGTTTGAAATAAAGATCTAATTATAACGCTACAATCGTTGATTAACTCACTTTAGGTAACGAAAACCAACATTACGTACATTTCTTACGGAAAATGATACTAACTGATTATCCCCGTGTATTTATAAGGGATAGTTCATAAAATCAACGATCAAGAATTGCCTTGATCACCAAAGGGATGGGTTGTTTATTTTCCAAAAATGTTACGAATTCTCGGTGTGTTTTATCGAAGTTGTCGCAATTTAGAATTTATATGAATATATCACGACTAAAATTTAACTCTATGATTAATTTCCTTTCTTGTGACACTTGTCTCAATTTCGTAGGACCACTGTTTCTAATTTAATTTTTTAAAAGAAACAACCTCTGCAAGTCAAGAAAACGTACTTTACGTTCATCTCTTATGGAAACGTATTATGGGCTCATGGATTCAAACCCGAACCTTAACAAGGATTAGAATAGTTTTCGTGGGGGTTTTTATAATATGATAAGTTTTTATTCACCGGCGAGATTGAGACTAATTAGACTCTTCTTGCATCTGACACTTAGTCATTACAGATAGAAAGAAAGAGGTATTGGGAGCTGAACTAAAGAAAAGCAATAAAAGTAGGAACTATTATGTGGGTTTTTTAAAAACCTAAGTCTGTTCTTAGGAAAAAAGCAAAACCCTGGAAAATACCCACGTGAATGGGGGCGTGAAAAACCTGCGAAACCTACTGACAGTAGCAACTAAAATCTAAAAGATGCGGGGAAGAAATAAGTACAAGAAAAGTGTCAGCAACAAGGCTGAAGAAAAGCAGACAAAAGGAAGTGCATAAATCTTACAAAAATTCAGACGAAAGCAGATGTTGGGATTGAAATTATAAGAAGTAGGTAGTTATATATAATAATTGAGAATCTTTTAAGAAATAAGAAAATATAGAATAAAGATGAAATATTGGAATAGTAAAAATATGAAAAATAAACAGAAAAAACAACAATTTACATAAGCAATTTCATAATTCAAGTAGAGAACTGAAATTTTTGTAAAGATTAGGTTCAGTTTTTGTAAAGCTTCGCAATATGGGAAGGAACACAAGATAGATTTCAATTCCATTAATTTATGCTTCAAGCGGTCATGACATTTTCCATCTTATATAATTAAATATCGAGAGGTTAGACATCATTAGCTTATATAGACGAATAAACGTCCTAATTAGCTATAAATACTACGATGATATGCAAACAATGCAAATTTTACATAAAAGTAACTGGAAGTAGGTTCACTAAATACCTGTCATACGACTTTGCGAAATATTTGTAACGACAACTATTTCTTACGCTACAGAACAAAGTATTTGCTAAACAATTAACTGGAAAAGTCTAAATGAATAAGGGGTACTTGAAATTAAAAATGTTTCATACAGAACCGCAGAAATTCGCCTGCATCAATTCAGAATCTCAAAGGAAAAAACGACCTTTTTTCTTGCAATTTTCATTAAAGATGAAATTTCCCTTAGCTTAAAAGGAAAGTTCACAAAACGATCTCTCCCTTATTATTTTAAACTAGCAAATTTTCGCCGGAATTTTCGCAATTAGATGCCTCGACCCTCACTAGATTAGAATCTTTAAGACCACCTTTGATTTTAGTCTCTTTCCTCAATCTGACGGCAAGTTTTAAGTGGTTTTTAATGACAGCGGGGATGAGTTGAATATGAGAGCATTTTAAAATTTTAAATCGCAATTATCGGAAGGGTCTCCGTGAGGTAGGATCCGTGAAATAACCGAAACTTCGTAATCTTCTTTAAGAGAAGGGAATGCCTAGAGTGAAGATTTCCTTTACCTAAGTCCACTCTTAAGAGTTTTAAGACAACCAACTCTTCTCGTAATTTAAGCTTTAACTAAGGCTCTTAGACCTATATGATTTCCAAGGAATCGGGCTTCCTTTAAAGATAGCTGTAGGAAGTTTCACAGATTGAAGAAAAATTATTTTCTAACTTTTTCCGCCAAAACCTTTTACAGAAATTCACGACGGTATTTGGTTCTAATGATAAGGAAAACCTTTCTTTAATATCTTATAAATAGTATGTACTGTAATTCGATACTTGATTGTCTATTCTTGCCGTGATGAAGCGACTGAAATATCTATGGGATGCATATTTGTAAATGTTATGAAAATTTCGACATTTTACTCATAATTCGTGGTGAAAGCAATCTAATATTTGCGCCTAGGGCTTCTGATAGCTTAAATTCAGCTTACTGTCTATAAATACGTTAAAAAGAACGAGTATTCATCTTACCGCCGTTTCATAAAAAAAGTCCAAATCTTTCGAGCTACCTTTTAGCAAAGCATTACAATGATTTTCTCCGGTGACTTTTGAATTCTTGTTATTTTGTGATAAGCCATTCGGGAGACTTTGTGGGCAAGAACTTTGCGATTTCATCCACATGGTGGCATCGTTCACTGTCGCGGCTTCATAGAAGCACCGATTCCCGGTCCCGTCAGACTTTTTTCAAGTCCATTCTTCCTTGGCCCTTTTTCATATTTCCTGTATTCTGGTTCGTTAGGCAGCTATTTTCATGCGATTTTTTATGTAAAAAGCAAAGATATCAAGTGATACAAATTATCTTGATGTGAGTGCCATCATATAAAAGAGAAACTTGGGGAAAAAGTTGATATGGATGTACAATTATAAGCAGTGTAGTGGTAATAGTAAAACAAATTTGTTAGATCACCAAGTTTATCCTCAAAATCAATTCACAAATGTATTCATATTTTAATAATAACATTGACGACGGGTTAGATGGAAGAAGGGACTTTTTAGCCTCAATCTCGCCTTAATAAAGACCTTAATAATAAAGAATAATAATATAATCTTAAAACATACGTACGATTAAAAACACTTTACCCCGAAAAATCCAACGACGAATAGAGACGCAAAAGCTTTACCTTAAATTGATAACTAAATGAAGGGGAAAACACGCAAGACTTTTCCCTCTTCGAAAATCCGAAATAGCCCAAAAAAATGAAAGCACTTAAACGAATTACTTCGTTACAAAAATATAGGAAGGCTTTAGAACCCTGTATAAAAATTCGTGATGCCCGTAATGTGTTTGCACCAAGAAGAGACACACGGACGAAAATTCTCAAAGCTGCGCGGTAAAGACACTTGAAGGAAATGTTCTCCCATAACCTGATTCCCGAAGTCTTGGTGCCATTTAATCCGTGAGCGTAGCTTCCAAGAAGCGGCCGTGGAAGCATGTCTTTAGAATGAAATTTCAAAGGGATGAAATCCTACAGAAAAGCTCTCCAAAGAGTCTGCCGTCACTCAAATTGAAAAAAAGCTCGCCCTTTCAGATTTGCCAGGTTGACATTCACAGCGAAATCATATACATGCATTTTTAGGAGGGTTACATCCTATTTTTACTAAATTGTGAAATTTTAACGCCCATCTATATCTACATAAATACTCTGCGAGCCGCTCTTCGGAGTGTGGAAGGGGGTGTAAACACCATGATTTGGAACTAACACTTCAATTTATTGTTCTCCCGTATCGTTCGCGGAAAGAATGAGTCCCTAAAACGACTTGTCCTCGCGTCTATTTCTCTTATTTTACGCTCGCTGTCGGATCGGTCGATGTAGCAAAGGGGTCGCATAATACAGATTACGTCCTCCGAAATTGTTCTTTCTCTGAATTAAGCAAGCAATCGTACCTTAGCTTCTAATCTGCTTTCTTTCAAGGATTCCCAACCTGCGTCTGAGAGCACTTGCGTAACGCTTGATTTGCTATCGTAGCCTTTTTCAACAAATCTCATCGCCTTGCACTGCACTTTCTAGAGTTCGCGAGCATTTGTTTCATCCACTGGGTCACATATACTCGCCGCATATTCCAGATGGGGCATAACTAACGTAAAATAGCACCGTTCTCTAACCTTTTCATCTCATCTACCTACAATTCTCTTTATAAAACCGAGCTTTTTAACTGCTTTACAACATATTTTTTTGAATATGTGTGCACCAGTTTAAATTATTGGTAAAAGTGATTCCAAGATATGAACTGAGAACCAAGAACTGAGTCGACTAACTTTTAATTCGTTTCACTAATTTTTTACGGGTGGTTCTCACGCAATTGTTTCCTTTCGAAGAATTTTACAACAGAGCATTTATTTACATTAAGATCTAGTTGCCAATTTTTGCACCACCTTTGTATATGCCCATGGTAACCATGTTGTGGTAGCCATTGATATGTGATAACCTTCAAACAATCAGACGTTGACTAATGGATAAAATAACAAGTAGGTAATAGACAAAATACATATCTTGCAATAATGGAAAGAAAACGAAAGGTTTGTTACACAAAAATAATTTAATATTTTTCATTATTTATCTGCATTTACTTACTTAGATTATTTATTTACGGATAAATAGATATTCTTTGTAGATAATAGAATAACCTTCATTGTCCTGAACTGCTTTCACTGCAGCCCTAGAACATTATTTGTCATATCCATCCGGAACTTCCTTTCGTTATGCAAGTATACATGCCTACTTTAAGCGAAGTTTCTTTGTAACTACAACTTTCGGTTCCCTGCCGTTTGTTTCAAGTTCTTGGAATGATTCAGTCTTATTCCAATGATCGTTACTTAGAAAACATAAGTCATGCAAGTTACCATTCTCATATTGCCTTTTTTCTTTCAATATGCGTTGTTTATTTAACATTATTTCTTTTATCTTCTGGGCTAGAGAATTCATTGACAAATTCGATTCGGTGAAACGCGTTCGATTTCGGTGGAAGGGGTCCCGGGTTCGAATCCCGGTAGGGGCCTACGTTCGAAATTACCTCAGTTGTCGAAGCACTGTTAACAATACTACTACCATTCATATTTATCAATAAAATAGCAAATTTAAGAATTAAGAAAAAATTCCAATGAATCAAAAAATATAAAAAATTAGAAATGATAGATAACGCAAGGATTGAATAATGTTGAAATGAAGATTTAGACTTCTCTGATTACCTATCAGGAAAGAGCAGGAAATAAAAGCATGTTAAAGTTTCCCCTCCTGAATTTTCCGAGAAATTTCTACACCGATTTAATTAATCCCTAAAAAATTTCTTTCCCATTTTCCCGGAATTCTTTACTTAAATGAAACAAAAACGCAACTGAATTTGCGATTCATTACTTTTCCAAGAATCTTCAATAACTTCCTTTCCGAGGGCATGTTCCCAACGTTTCCGAGAAAATAATATCTTACGGGATATTACCGCTTAATCAGACTTACAATTCAGCAAATACAGCAAAGGAAAACAAGCGTGGTGCTCAAAGCAAACTACGGCTCTGGAAATAAGTATCATACTAAAAACAAAACGCACGCAGAGTTTCGCATAAGGCTGAGTGCGCTAGTAAAACATGTGTTCAGTGATGAAACAACATTAGAGATTCTGATCTGGTGAGATATCCTCAGGTATTTCAAGTTGAGCTTCGGGGTAAAAAATGTTAAATATTCTCAGATGCTATTTGATAGTACCATATATGTCGAATGAGTGGAAGCTGTGAAATGAATGTTTGAAAATTCAAATATATGAAGACAAACTTAGGGGTGAGTATCAACTAGAAACAAATAATTTGCAAATAAAAACAAAAACTTCGAAAACAAGTTATGAAGCTCCTTGCCACTTCGACGGATCCAACGAATATATTTTTTTATTTAAAACAAGAAAAATAGACGATGGGACAAGTAAACCCATTCTTAACTTCGAGCCGTAGGCTAAGTTAATCGATAAAATAAATAGCTGACTCCTTAGTGCATACTGCCACTGTCATGTATCCATAACCGGTTAGAGCCTATGAATGTACATACATACTTACATTGTACATATCTTAAATGTAGATCAGTAGATTACACTATAACAATGATCGAAAATGGACCACAATACATTAATTATAACAAAGTTCCCCTTTTAGAATTCAGAATTATCCTACGAATGGCCACATTAAAGTGAATTTATTCCCTCAGTATACGCAGGATGGCATATTTTACAGTTAACATATATAGCAAACATACATAAAAATATCAAATCATAGTTTTAAAAATAGGGGGCAATAGAACTATTGTCCATTACGGCTACAATAGAAACACATACGTAGGTGTCGATTAATTTCTATGTTAAAGTAGTCCTGAAATAGATAGTTGTTGCAACAATAGGAAGTTATGTAAAAATCAGAAAAATCACGCAAACAATTGTAAGGAATGTAAACAAATATTGTCAGTTATCGCGAAGTAAATCCAGAAAGGAAAGAATTACTCCATTTCTCAGCGAACGGTTAATTTAAATGCAGTTAATTATAGCAACAACAGGTTTACAGAGATAATATCTACTAGAATTCTCAATAATAATAATAATAATAAATCGACTTTATTTCAGGGCGAGATTGAGACTAGTAAGTCTCTTCTTACATCTAACCCTATGTCTAAAAGATGAAAAGAAATAGTTTATGGGGTTAAAATAAAAGAAAATTAACAAAGAGATGTGTCTGCGGGTTAAAAATACCTAAGTTATTGCACTTAGGAAAAAATAGAACCCTGCAGGAAAACGCCCACAGGAAGGGAGGCGTGAAAAACCTGCGAAATCTACAAACAGTAGCATCCAATTATGGCAACAATCGACGCAGAGACAATAGCTAATGATAATGTAGCGAGCAGCAATGTAGTTTACAGTAAATAGTTTAGTAAATAAAAGTGTATTTCATAATAAAATATCTAATAATAATATATTTTAACAATTAAAATGTTAGACTCATAACTAAAAGTAAAGTACTTCGATAGCTGAGGTCATTTCGCACGTAGACCCACATCGGGAACCGAACCTTGGACCGCTTTCACCGAAGTCATAGGCGTTGCCCACTTGGCTATCTGGGGGCCCTTTATTGACTCATGAGGCAGGCAACTAAATTGCCAAGTATCGAAGCAATAACTGTGAATAACGGGAACTTCTCCAAATGTCGGAAACAATACCAAGGATAGGGAGAGACAAAAGAAACGCGTGAAGCGGTTCGAAAGCTCCGGAAATATCGTAGTTCCCGTTTATTTTCCGTTTGACATGAATCAGAGGTCTGTCGATGAGGCACCTTGTTTTAACGACCGAATGGCTGCGGTTTGAGCCGGAGAATTGAAAGCAGGACGTGCAAAAGAGCGAAGAGAGGGCTTAAGGAGACTCACCTGGAGGTTATTATCCTTTTGATGGCTCACAGCAGGGGGAGAAACACAAAGATGGAATTCCCTTTATACGCCAAAACTATTTTTGGAACTTCGATTGGGTTCTAATAAAGCTAAAGGGAAAGGTGACTTCAGAAAAACTTCCGCTCGTTGGATCCGAATAAAAATGAAAACTTCCCATTTCTCATATGGTTAAAGTGAAAGAACAAGTCTAATTTAGTGCACGATAGTTAAAAAAAATAACGCTTTCAATTAATAAAAGAACAGCAAATTTTTATGCAAACGAAAACACGTAACTGTACATACAGATCATACCTTTCTCTAATTTATTCATCTTGTGGCAACGAAATTACTGAAGGCTCACGGAGATTGCCATTAAATTGCCGTTTTATTGCCTTAAAAGCCTTTAAGCGGCAGTTCTTCTGATTTACTTTAATTACGTGACGAAATGAACTATGTGATCCCACTATACAATTCATTATATGCACAATCATTAATGTGTTTTAGATTATTAAAGTTAAATCCCTACAAACTTTTCAATTTGTAAGGATTAATAAGACCCTCGACAAAAGAGCGGAGCGGCTCTTACAAAAAGCATTTCACGGTCGTCCATTTAGGGGAGATCCTTTTTCTCTTGATTCCAAATATACCCGTTAAGCCAGGAAAAAAGAACTCTCTTTTCGGTTCTCGATAGATAAAATATCAAGGAATGTGAAGAAAATTTACCATACCACACATATTTTGTACCATACAAAATGCTTCCCTTTCTTCTTATATGATTTCCTAGCACGAATTTACCACCTATGCGGTAGATTCTAAATAAAGTAAAATGCAGTGTCTATAGCAAAATCGCATGGTGCCTAAAAGTGTTCAGTTATGGACCGGTTTCCGTAATATACAAATTCGAATTCAAAATATACAAGATTTAAGTGATTAACTGATGCAGAGAAAGTCATCTGCGTTCATGATCAAAGTACTCTGAACTCACTCCAAACAGTTCAACGAGACAAAGAGTTTTCATAGAAGTGAAAACTAAATATTAGCCAATAGGATATCGATTCGGCCTGAGAAATTTAACGAAAAATATTAGAAAAGATATTTGGATGAGAAAATACTCTAAATCCAATTCAGAGTATGAATAAACTTATATCAAATAAAAACCAATTTGTTTTCAGTCCTGATTTATCAAATTCCACCTAAGATTTGACCATCGATAGAATGCCGCCACTGCGATATCCATGCATACAAGATATAAAATATTTGGAAGATTATTTTAAAATGTAAAGAAAACCAACGCACTTGACCTCAGCATTTGCAGCCGATACGTTCCCAATGAACACGCAAATTTTGAAGATTGTGAACATGTCGAAATTGTTTGATTGCAACTTCCTAGCTTCATGCACAACTGTTTCTTTATTCAATATTTCAAAACATTTTTCTTTGGGTATTTCAGTGTTTAGCACATCAATAAGTATTCAATGTAATTTATGTAATAAACCGTAATTCATTAATTAAATTATCCAATATTTTCCTTAACATCATACCGGTTAAATATAAATAACGCAAACATATATACCCGGGGTACTCAACCTTTTTTGGTGCCGGGGCACCCAAGGGCGTTTCAGAAAGCAAAGTGGGCACCGCATAAAATTACCGTCCAGGGTGATATTCAGGCCATCCCTTGCCAATATTATCACTTTACTAGTTAACCGTAGACCGTTTGAAAAAACGCTCCTTTGTCAATAAGATCGAAATAATTTTTCGAGATAGAAAAAAGTATACATTTCATGCAAAAAGGTTTTATTACTTACATGGTCGTGTCTCTTCCGCTCATGGCGTTGCACTTAATGCGATTTTTTACACTGTATTTCGTCGACCAACGCTTCCATTTTAGGTACGCAGGCTGAGGTTCCCGCACGCAAGGAACTTTCAAGATGCGAATCGGTGAGCCTGCTCCTGTTCTTCGACTTGATATTGTTCATGGTTGAAAAAAGAGATTCGCAGAGGTAAGTAGACCGAAAACAAGATTTGATTTTATACGCAACACTTCTTAATAGTGGAAACCTATCTTTTTCTACAAGTTTCCAGAAGTCTACATCAGTGGCATGTGCTTGCAGAATAATATCATTCTTCAGATCGACTATTTCCAGTTCGTGGTTTCCCACTTCTGAGGAAATAATTCTTGCAGTTGTTGTGGCGGTTTCAGTTGCTTCGTGGCGAATGGTGATTGGGTTGACAAAGAGGCTCGCCACTGGCTCCAGGCTGCTGAAATCTTGAAATCGCTTTTCAAATTGGTTCAGAAGTTTTTTGAAATGGCCGGTAAATCGCGAGGGCTCAAAATTGCAGTCATTCGTCATTTTTTTCATGTCCGGAAAATGAACCAAGGAATGTTGGTCTCATTTGAGACACCCATAAGCTTTCAGTTTAGCTTTGAAAGCTTTCACAGATCGAATCATTTGAGCCAGCTCCTTGTCTGTACTCTGAAGATCCAGATTAAGAATGTTGAGTTTCGCAGTGATATCGGCGAGGAATGCCAGATCCAGTAGAGTATTAGAGATAAAAACCTGGATAGAACTTTACCTCTGCTGAGCCATCGGACTTCTGGATGCAAGATGAGATCGACTGTTCTTCATCTTATAGTCATAGTCTTCCAGCAGTGTTTTGAAAAGTCGGTGTTGAAAAGGAGCCGCACGAATAATATTAATAATCGACGTGACAATATCCATGACGTGTCCAAATGGGAGTATCTTTGCGCACAACGCTTCTTGATGAATGAAGTGATGAGACATTAAGTTTGGAAAACACTCGTCTTTCTTGCATACAGCGGCAAAGCCGTTGGTTCTTCCTTTCATGGTAGATGCTGCATCTGTGGTAATGGCCGACAACTTTTTAAGCGGCAAGCCAATTTCTGCCGCATTTGTCTTAAAAATATTGTAAATGTCCTCTCCACGCGTTCTTTTTTTCAAAGGCAGAATTTTTAATAATTCTTCTTTAACAGTAAAGTCGTTGAATACCATTCTTATTATAACAGCTCACTGCGACGTGTCTGAAATGTCCTTGGACTCATCAAATTGGAGAGAAAACCATTCACACGTCTCTCTTCAGTTGACATTGCATGTCATCAGCAATTGCCTGTATTCGTCTTAAAACAGTGCTGTCTGATAACTGAAGTTCCTGAATCGCACTAATGATTTCACGCTTGTCAGAAAATCCCTCAAAGAGGCTTTCAGCACCTGCAAGAAATGCTTCCTTCAGCAACTCACCGTCTTAAATAGTTTTTTTCTTTTTAGCAAGTGAGCAATTTTTAATGAAGCCGTTGTTGCGTTCTTGGACTTTGAAAGTGGCCTAACAAATACTGACTGCTGCGCTGAAAGCTTTGATTTAAAATCACATACTTTCTTCTTCCTTTTTTCCGAATTCTCGGGGTAGTTCTTTGCAAATGTTCCGTGATTCGTCCGAAAGTAGCGTTCCACATTATGTTTCTTGGCTACAGAAGCACCACACAGCAAACGCATGCACTTTCCTTTCACATCAACAAAGCAATACGTTTCTTCCCAACTGGATTTGTAATTGTATGTCCTCTGCCTTTTGCTGGGTCCACTGATCGGTGGTCTGCGATCAAATCGCTAAGACGCGACGCAATTGACCAAATGCAAAGCGGTACTAAGGTGATAGGACTAAATAAGGTACGAACACTTAGTAACTTCCGCAGATATATTTTATCGACATCTTCAGGCCTGAAGATGTCGATAATAATATAATCGACGAAACTAGTCGCCTCTGTGAAATAAAATATATCTGTGGAAGTTACTAAGTGTTCGTACCTTATTTGGTATGGTTCCCTTCCACAAAGTTTAGCTTGATCATATCAGATTTAAGGTGATAGGAGCTGAGCGAAGCGGTGCTAAATCAAGTCTCCGTGGCAACCGAAAGATGAGCGCAGTCTGTTTTGCACCACCGAAAATGTCGGACGTATTTAAAAGAAACTGCATTATCTGTTACTGAGCTCTAAATCTGATGATTCATAGACCGAATTTTCTTAACATGTGTCTATTATTGCTTTAAACTTCACAACGTGGGAAAGTCTGTATCTCCGAAGAAGATTTGATTACGGGGAATAAACCTGGTATTAAGGTTTTCACCGCACGTGCACCGCTGTGTTACCAAAGTAGGCAGTCCGCGAGAGCCATATCCGCGCGGCGGAGCGTCACCCTCCATGACGATCTCGGATTTGAGAGGATATACGGACCAACACGCTTCGTAATGGTATTTTACATCGCCATCGAAAATTCGGTATATAAATCGGCGTCGCAAATTGTCGCAGGATTTTATTTCAGATTGCTCTTCAGGAAGCTTCAAAGAACATCGTGGTATAAGTTAGCTCGTGTACATCGTGGTACATCACTACTATTTTCCTCGCTTTAGGTGAAAATTTGTCGTAAAATATGGGTTCGCCATTTTGTTGTATAACTTATGCAAATATTCTACTGTGGTCATTCAAACCAAGTAATATGAAGCATAGAAAATAGGTTTATAATACAGCATCGGTTTTTACCCGATGAGTTTGCTCATTTGGGTTCAGTGTTGGCTTTAAGTTGAAGAAATTTGTGAAAAATCGAAGACCGGCTTTTTTCGTAAAATTTGGTCAATTTTGACCCCCTGTAGAATTTTAATGCACCGGAATAAAAGTAAATAATTTGATAGTTATATGCAGAATTTATTTAAAAATAGCCATGTGAAGTTTCAAAGACCGCGCTCAAGAAAACCATTTTCTTATTTTGGTCAGCTTTTTTCGATTCCAGCCCACTGTGCGTCGTTTGCCTTTTCCTGTTTCGATCAGCAAGCAGACGTTTATAGCATCGCATCAATTACACTCCGTCTTGCCTTTGAACTTATATTAAAATTTAAATCATTTGTATAAACTGATTAATAATTTCCGTTATAGTGGTTAGACTTCTTTTAGTAAATCCGTTGAAAGTTCCTTTTCTACCATATCTTCAGAAATACTAATTGATTTGGAGTAACAAAATTGATTCGGGGAATCCAAATAAAACCGCGAAATGCTGAAACAGCGTAAAGCGGAACGGCGTTAATCGGGGTCTTATGTATAGACACAATCTGTTCCAGAAATAATTGAGTACTGATTTGCACGACAAAATACGCGATAGCGTGATTCCCGTACTCTGCGAGCTCGATTTCCGACACCAGACGACAAAGAGATTTTGCGGAACGGATAGCTATCACTGGTCTCTTTTCCTGATAGTTTGAGAAATGCCAATCAGATAGCTAATCTATAGGTTCGGTATTTTCACACACTTTGCCGTACGCCACACGGCGGCTTGCGGAGTACTGATGTAAATTTAAGCGTTCACGGTACAACGGCAACATGTAGAATCCTGTACCATCGGAAGAATTTTTATAACTGTAAATTCAACAGATTTTGATATAAGATTAAATAGAAAGGTAGGCATTTCCGAAACAGTTGTCACCCTTATCTTCCCAGCGATAGTATTTCGAATATAAGTCTTCGTAATTTTCAGGCATTCAATTTTTCTGCGCGCTATCTCGCGCTAGAACACCCTTGCCCGTCTTCTAAATACTGGATTCGTGCGTGGATTTCCGGAAAACTGGGATATGTAACATATATGTTTGAAAGCATTCAATCCTGATGTGTTTACTGCGATTTCCCTACTCCTTACAGATCGTTAACCTTGCAACACCAATAATCGTTAACCTTATAACACCATTAATAGCCTCTACTACTCGACCTTAAGCCATTAATGCCCAACGTGCTCCCACAAAATATCAATTACTGTTCCAAAGCACTGCAATCATAACGTCAGTCCGCAGCTGAATATTACGGAGGATCACGACCTACCTTTATCGTCAACTAAAAGCTCCCTGAACCTAAGGAGCTTTTTGGGAGCGATAAAAAACTTCTTTCGCAGCAATAATCTGACCTTCATATCGTTCACCTTATTTGAAAAGAGATGGCGATATTGAAATTGCTTTCCTTAAACAGGAAGTATTCGGAGATAAAACTCGGCGACACCTGCCATAGCTGTAAAGTGAGTTAATTGTGTAGTGGAATGTTAAATCGTTATCTAAAAATGTAATTTTTGTACATATCGGATGATAACCGCCCGTTAATTGAGATACTGTAAAATCGCTTTGTTTATAAGCTTATATTTCAACATAAACTGGTTAACACTTAACATCAACGACCAATTAACAAAACTTAAAAGAGTAATCTTAAATTTATGTACACGTTCGCCAATATCTCAATTAAGCTACATAAACAACAAACAGAGTCTTACTTACCACTTAGTAGTTAGGAGTTCTTTCCAATATGAGGTGGGTTCAGCTACAATATTCCTGGACACCGACTGTAAAGAAATGAAAATTATTCCATTGATGTTTTCAATAAAAGTTCATTAATCGACTGGCACTTGAATTGAGAATTATTAAGAAATGATGTATTAATTTCATCTTCATACAATCCTGTTACTTAACATACTGACTGCTTTGATTAAATCCACGTTCATACAAAATTCATCGTGCATTGATTACCTACGATTTGAACATGAAATAATTCTGACAAAAAGTTAAATAGTACATTTCATCCATGCGATGTATTTCTTTACATGCTTATCTCGTAAATAGCAGGATATGCAGTTCCAGAGATATTTAGAATTTATGTCTAAATTAAAATAAAATATACCATAATGTTTTACCATGCAGTGTAATATTTAATATTTTTATAAATGTATTAATTTTTTTCTATAAAAAAGCACTTTCGTTGCAAAGAATGATATTTTAGATGAATCACTGGTCGGCATATATTGCTTTATCAGAATCTTTAAAATAGAGAATCGTTTCATTTGCAGCGGTATTAAATGAAAAATTAATGTTTAGTACCTTCTATAGTTGACAATATTTTAAAGTATCCAAAGAAATTTTACTTCTAGACTAGTAAAGTTAACTTTCTCACACCTTAAGTTAAATTTCGTATTTAATCTGTGAGTATAGACACATTAAAATTAATATCATAGAGGGAAGCCCTTTCAATCGGTTAATTGCGTTATTTGAAACGAAGTTGAAACCGAATCTAACATTTCAATCGCATTCTACGTTTACTTTCCAACTTGTAAATCAGATCGACATGAAAACAGCTGGGTGAGGAAGATGACAGGAGTGACAGACTTCATAGATAAGATAAGATCACTGAAATGGATGTGGGCAGGCCATGTTGCGAGGAGAAACGAGAACGGACATCAGCAGCTCTGAACTGAACATCAAGAGATGTGAAGAGACCAAGAAGAAGACCGAAGGACCGATGAAACAGAGACATCATCAAGTACATAGGGGTAACATGGCGACGAGAAGCTCAGAATAGAGAGAATTGGAAAGCGCTTGTGGAGGCCTACATCCGACGTCGGGTAGAAAATGGCTGATGATGATGATATGATATTACACTATTTATAACAGTATTTCAGCATTATGGCAACTGAAAAGACCTTTCACAATTAATGCAAGCAATCTCCGATTCATATCAAAAAACATTTATCATTTCATCCCTCAAACGTGATTTACAATGGCTTCTATAAGAATATTAATGAATTGAAATGTACCGTGTATAACATTGACATTTTTTTGAAGTATTAAGAAATTCTAAAACATTTTAAAATAATTCTCAAACTTTTCGTAGTATATTTGAATGGTATTACATCTAATAATGTAATGAACGTGCGTGACAACGCCGTCCTACTTACCTGAGAGGTTAAATGGCATTATTAGAGAACCAAAAAGATAAGGCTTTGCAACACTAGCGAATACTAGACTCGAATCTCGAATATGAGAGTCAAAAGAGTTTTTCCAAGTTTCGTTCACGTCAAGGTATTTGGCAGTTGTATCTGGGTCAAGATAAAACAAAAATTACTTTTGAATGAAAAACGACAGGATTTTTTCCACACAAAAATCGTTCGGTACTAGTGTTTCTTATTGCTTACGTAAGTTTTCTCTCAAAAGACTTATTATCAAATGAATGAAATTCAGACTTATTCACTGTCGTGCCTTACTCTTCTCTGCACTCGGTCACGGAAAAATCAACATCAACTGACACTGAACAACTTTCGCTTCATCCTCACACAATGAGTGCAAGTATAAATGTTCCGTCACCGTGAATAATAGTCCTTGAACCTGCACGAACGTGGCGACTATCACGAGACCGTGAGTTAAAAGGGCTCTCGCAATTGCCTTCCATTACGCCTAACTAAGGTGAACAAAGGTTAATTCCGAACATCCATCATTCTCACGTCTTTAATCCGTGTCAGTTCCTAGCCATTTGTCAACCGCTTGACCGATTTAACGTTTTCACAGAAACTGAAACACTGAAACGTGTCGGGCACCGCACGAACACGTCTGTCAAGATCAAAAGCGGAGATTATCCTTCATCTTATGCAATCCGCTTAACAAAACGCGACCGTAGCTCCTCTCGTGACAAATTGTTCGCCCTTCGAAACGCGATACTAGCTACTGAATTCGTAGGACTCACTAGGTACTGCAATAACTCACTCTTTCGCAATTACTGCAGATTTTAATTGGTGCTTTCCTGAAGTTCCATGTGCAGAACTCCACATCTGCATGAGCCCGGCAAGCAGCCTTTCAGCGTGTAGTAGATGGTACGTGCTCCATGACTCTATTTCTCAAATCGATTACTTCCTAGAATCGTTCGACGGAAAATGAATTACTTAAGAAACTACCTCTAGCATCCATGCCTTAGATCTTCCTCGCATACGGCCTATGTAACATACATCTTCTATGGACGTACTTCCTCTGAATTCATTCAGCGAATGAAGTATTTGTTTTGATCTTGTCTTCGAAAGATTGCCATCCTGTATCCTGAAGTGACGCTCACTAATTCGTCATAGCAATTACTGAAAAGTTTATTGCATTTTTTTGTTCCATATCTGATTCCCGACTAAAACACTAGTCGGCAGGGTCCTATATACTACATGAATACTTAATTTGAGGCCTAACTAGTGGAAAATCGCTAGTTTACGCACTACATTATGGATGTGGGTAGCCCATGTTATGTTATTCTTCACGGTGATTCCACCCATTCAACTGTTAACAGGTTTCCTCTTGGAAGCTGTGAGAATATTCATTGGGAATAGATGTTCTTTCAAAGAAGTCAACTACCGAACATTTATCTACATTAAGCTCTGATTGCCAATCATCGCTCCCGTACCAAATCTTATCAATATCATTCAACAGGGTGTACCATCCAATACTATTCCTTCTTTTTTCGTAGTAAAGGAAGTACTTTATCCAGTTTATAACTTCTGAATTAAATCTCGCTACTTTTAATTCGCATAATAATCGATATTGCGGGACCTTATGCTTTGGGAAAATCCGAAATTACTGCTTCAGCTTGCCTTGTATTTTCGACAGGTAAGAAAGACATCTTGAACTAATAACGCCACCTGAGACATACAAGATTGCGTGTTACGAAAATTTTACTGATTCTTATCTGAGAGATATTGCGTTTAGGGAAAATCCATTGAGGAACTAGCGATTATAAGTTTCTGTAATTCGATGTGTTCCACTCCAAATTAAATTTTATAGTGACATTTGCGATTTTCCAATCTTTCGGAACCTTAACTTCGCTTACAGACTTTTCAAATATTACTTTAAGATAAGGAGCTACGCCTTCCGCTACCTCCTTGAATATTGATTTAATCAGATTAAACTTTCGAATGCCCTTGATGAAATGACGCTCCTAGGAGAGTTCATTAAAATATTCAGGGACAAAGAATTAGGAATAATACGAGTCTATCATAATGAAAAATCCACTAAGTTTTTTTCAGCAAACTGGGTATCCTGCTATTTTTTCGAAGAAGTTACCACATGTTACACCTATGAAGCTGCAGTAGGTACCTTCAATAATCCATGTATTTCATTGCAACAATCTCCAACTACAACAGTTCAATTGTAACGACACGTCCATCTGATGGAACGTGTAAATAATTAATTTTGATCTTCGTTACGCTAGTTTTAGAATAGTAAAGGAAATGAGGATTAAATTCTCTGGGCCTCCGGACATCCATGTGGCCAACTCGTTCGACTTCAGTGTAAGCGGTTCCCGTTCAATTCCCGGAGAGGGCTCACTTGCTAAATGTCCTCAGCTATTGAAATACTTTTAAAATTACTACTACTAATTTATTCCGCACTTTTACATAATTGATTAAATTTCACAAAAATTATTTTCTTTGCTTTTTGTTATTTTCCTAATTAATTCACTAATTTCATTACGTTAATGCAACGTTTTTCATTAGTTATTAAAAGTTAATGAAATACTTAAACGTTTCAAACATATTAATTCATAATTAGGTAAAATATGAAAATTCGCCAATTTTACCTAATGATATCAAAATTAATTGGATATAATTTTAGTCAAATATCTTAACTGATTGATCACATTGATATTAAAATATAGGAATAAACACTTGATTGAGCTTACACTATCAGTAAACTTAGACCTTTATGCTATTATCTGACTATACAGAAGCAACATTTCAGGCTGAGGAAGAGGCAGGATGCATTTTGATGCAAAACTTCACAACTATTCCATTCCTTACTTCGTATTTGATCTTCATCACATATATTCATTATGATGGGTCGCGTTCTAATTCGTTGCCCAGAGTAATAAAAATAACTCATATCCTTCAAAGTAAATTAAATGAACAGTCTAATTAATATTCTGGCGAATAAATGTATAAGTGGTACGGAATATTGGGGATAATTAACAGAAATGGAATGTATCTTCCAATTAGTTACATATGTTTAATAATTGCTCATGATTAATAGCCCATACCTAATTTTCCATCAGTGTTATTGAATTTGAATATTTCCGTTTAAATTTATGATTATGTAATGCAGTTATTCAAGTGGATACTCTCATAAAATTATTTAATACCAAATTAAACTTGTCAGAAGTTAGTCGCCGACACATATATTATAGGACGAACCACGAAATTCTACTGTTTATATATATCATCATCATCATCAGCCATTTTCAATCCGACGTCGGTGTAGGCCTCTCCAAGCGCTTTCCAATTCTCTCTATTCTGAGCTTCTCGTTGCCATGTTACCCCTAAATACTGAATGATGTCTCTGTTCCATCGGTCCCTTGGTCTTCTTCTTGGTCTCTTCACGTCTCTTGGTATCCAGTTCAGCACTGCTGATGTCCATCGGTTGTCGTTTCTCCTTGCAACATGGCCTGCCCACATCCATTTCAGTGATCTTACCTTATCTACGATGTCTGTCACTCTTGTCATCTTCCTAACCCAGGTGTTGCGTTTCCTGTCTCTTCTTGTGATTCCAAGCATGCATCGTTCCATACTTCTTTGTGTAGTCTGAAGTCGCTGGGTTATTGCTGCGTTTAACACCCATGTTTCACTTCCATATGTCAAAACTGGTAGAATGCATTGGTTGAAGACCTTTCTCTTCAAGACCATTGGCATTTTCGACTTCAGAATGTGGGCGTTTCTTCCGAAGGCACTCCAGCCTAGTTTCATCCTTCGATTCACTTCATTAATCCTGTTTTTCTCTCCTGTCGTAACCAGTTGTCCTAGGTAAGTGTATTCTGAACAAACATCAAGGGGTACCTCTTGTAGTAGGATTGGTACTTGTGCTGCAAAAGAATTATACATTACCTTAGTTTTCGATAAGTTTATCCTGAGTCCTATTTTCTGCCCAGCCGCGTTCAGTTCTTGAAGTCTTGATGCTAGATCTTCACCGTTGGTTGCGAAGAGTACTATATCATCTGCGAAACGCAAATGACTGATGTGCTCTCCATTGATCCGTAGGCCTCTTTCCTCCCAGTCTAAGGTTTTAAAGACTTCTTCCAGAACGGCTGTAAAAAGAATTGGTGAAAGGCAGTCGCCTTGTCTCACTCCCTTCTCAATCCGGAATTCCTCTGTTTCTTCATGCAGCATTACAGAGGCTGTGGCGTCCTTGTAGATGCTGCGTAGAAGTTGGATGTACTTTGTATCTATCCCTTGTTTCCCCAATATATATATATCTTCACTCCAGTTCGGTAAATTCCATACTAACACCCATTTCGATTGGCATCAAATGTAAAAATCGAAAATAATATATGTCAATCGAAAATAGCAATAAAAAAACATTCTTGAATGGTACTTAAAACCCTGATAATCAGCCCTTTAAAGATAATTCGGAAAATTTGATATGATCTGGATTTTACAGCACCATCTTCAGTAAAACCCTTAAAAATTTGTTAGCAGCTTCCTTAGACTACGGCATATACGAGTGACTAATATAATAACTACTAATGATATACTTTTATGTTTTTCCCCACTTTATCCTAAAGGATACAATCGTTGAACTATGCTTAGGCAAGGGTGATTTAGCTTTCACCTCCAAATGTTTGAATTTACTAAAACCTTTCGAAAAATCTAGGTAAAAGATCGATTAATAATATAATTTTGTGCAAACATTCTTACACGACTAATATGATTCATAGAATTTTAATCGTCCTATTTTTTAACTCTGAAACTAAACTTCACTTAACATCTGAAAAAAGAAACATATCTGATTTGTCCAATTGCAAAGTTTACTGCCCGAAGACCTCCACGCCTCAAATATTAAAAATCAAAAGCACAATTTCCAGGGGGAATGAGACCATCAGGCAAGATGAGGAGTGAAGTAGTTTGTTCTTGCATTCATCTGCTGTGCCAGAATACTGTGAATATCCACTGTGAAGCGCAACGCAATGACCCTACAGAAAACTCTTCACATGGCATTCCATAAGGAGAGACCAAAATGAACGCCGTTATTCAGCATCACTCATGCCTCATTAGATATTACCACAACCACGAGCAAAGACTGAGTGAAAGTTTATGAAAGATACATTTTCCCTATCTTTTCCAAAAGATAAATGAAACCTCATTCCATTCATCAAAATATTGTAGCAGAAATAGCATTGTCCATATGGTGCAGGAAAGAAGTACCCTAATCGCGCAAATTGCAGGAGACATTTGTCAACACCAGGGCGAGAGCTAAAATTATGATGACATCTCACGCAAGCTACCAGGGTCGAGATTTCCTCTCCAGGAAAGCTATTTACGACGTGCAATTAGTAGAGAGCTATTTTTACCAGGAAGTGGGCTGCTGCTAAGCTAGACTTTTATCCCAATTAAGATCAAGCCTACGCGAAGTTTCATAGAGTTAAACGCTGGCGACTTTAAGCAAGCAAAAAGGTGGGTTTATAGGACCAAGGCGTGTTAATTTTGTGGAGAAAGAAACGAAACTATTGAAAATTCCTGAAGTTGATTCCTTGTGATTCCATGACTTCAGAGGTGACATAAGGTCTATTTCAATTTCTTAAAAATAGAAAAGCGATGGCCATACCCTAACTGCGTGATATCGATTTTATTTAATTTCGAAGCTATTCAATACCTTGTGATCCGTGCCATTACTTCGTTTCTATCCGATACAACCTTAATTTTTATTCCGATCTCAATTCTGGGGGCATTTTATTGGATACCGGGATAAACTTTTTTCCATTCCACAGTAAGCTAAAAATGACGGATTTAAATTCCTAGAACCTGCACTGCATGTATAGAAAAAGAAAGCGCAGAGATGACGATTGAAAACAATCTTAAGTTACTTCTCTTAGAGACACATGTAACTCTTATAAGACTAACTTTTTTCAATAAAACTTGGTTGATATTTTTCTCCGGTGGATGTTTACATAGTAAAAAGAAAGGAAAGAATAGTTTTCTGAGAAAAGGACAGAAAACAAATCTGTATTATTTCACTCGTATTTTACATTGAAACCTTTTATTTCTAAGACATACAAACGATCAAATAGAATAAAAGTATATAAATTTCAGACGTGTGGACGTTTTGTACTACGCACTTTTAGTAGTTTATTATTCTATTCCGTTCTTAAATATTACCCGAATCAGGTTTTGTAGCAAAAAGATGAACTATAATTGTATACCTACCCTAAGGATATGTGGGAGCTATAAAATATTCTAACTTGTTGATCTTCCATACTTTAGAATTCAGAATATGATTACGGAATGTTATCTTTCGTAGTAGTAGTATTGTTGAAAGTGCTTCGACAGCTAAGGTCATTTCGCACGTGAGCCCGTACCGGGAATCGAACCCGGGACCGCCAAAGGTTTCACCAAAGTCGAACGCGTTGCCCACTTGGCTATCTGGGCTTCGTTTATAATAAATTTCCATGAAATTATTTTCAGCTTTCCCATTATTTATATGGCTATTGGTTTAAAAAGTCGATAGATTTTAAGGTAAATATAACAATAATGCTATGTTACTTTCAATTAATCCGTCAATGTTTTCAATTGAAGCTTGCATATCAAGTTGAATGGCTTCATAGGGAGTTCAGAAGTTTAATTAACAAAATTATAGATTGAGTATAAGTATGGCTTAAGTATACTAAAGTTTGAATATCCTATCACAATACGATGCACTACTTTAATTACTTATCGAACATTATTCGAGTTCTTTCGTAACCTATTTATGATACATTATCATTATTATATTCATATTTGAAAATAAAATCATCGTAGCATTTAAATATAATTAAATCAGTACGAAAATCAAATAGGTATTTGACTTTAAGGTTGTATGCCTAGTAGGAGCATGTAGGTCAAATCCTTCGCAGGCAGTACCAAATATGATAAAAGAAAAAATGGTGGTATATTTTCAAAAATAAAGAAAGTATACGAATAGGATGAAAATTAAAAATAGTCAAAACTTAATTATTTTATTAACGACGGTGGAGACGTTATCAAAGCAATCAAACTCGTGTCACTTGCACACCTTACAGAAGTTTCCTAAATACGCATTAACTCCTGAGAAAAAAGATGTAAAAGAAAACAGTCTCTAAAAAACAAAAATTCAAGAAGATGAATCAAAATTCGAAAAATGTATGTAGGTGTATTGCTCCTCTACCAACGGCGTGAGTATCCCACTCCGTTTCGGAAAGAGCGTCAGGTCGTATCGGAAACGCTACCCACTTGCTCATAGGCAAAGAAACGACTTGGATTCCCAATCCCGCATCGATGTTGCAAAGGAAACACGTTCATTCCTGCCCCATCTATCACGTAAGACCGCTTGACCCGCTATCCTCGCCCTTGGGTCGCGAACGAAGAGTCAACTCTATACGTCTCTCCTTAAGTGAGTCCATTGTGTTTCCATGGAGATGCATTTCCTAGGGGATAGGGAGCGTCTATTATGTGTCTCGCTATACATTTATCCCCGGGGCTATCATGGAAGCGCCAATGGGAGCGTGGGGACCTAAAGGATAAGAAGTTTAAGGAAGGGAAAAATCGAACTTGTACGAGGCATTACCGGAAGCAGTGACAAATGCCGGGTATACTTCGTTCGTCGCATTGCTGGAGGATGCAGAGGCAGGCCGTTTTCCGCGCTGCAATGCCCCCCACGGGGTATCGCGCTATCGCATCCGTGAGATTTTACTTACTGGTAGAACGGAATTGAGGTGTCCGCTAATACATGCAGTTTTGTGCGTGGAATTGTTTATGTCGTCAGCCTAGCGTGAATTCCACTGCGGTGGAGATAGTGGCTGCGGGGTGAAGTTGTTCACGAATTTACCGCTGTCAGAGGGAGTTAATTTTCGGTCCGGTTGAGGCGTTATAGTATTAGAGATCACGCGAAGCTTCTTCTCGGACGGGATGCGTTGGCAAAACTCAGCTGGACACAGACAGTTACGGTTACCGATGGATCTCATAATGGCTGAAATTTGTCAAATAAATTCTACACCGCACCAACAGATTTTGATTAAATTGTCCATTACATTCAAATGATAGGTTGAATGATTCTCCGCTTTCATTTCTGGAATATAAATTGAATAAAAAATAAAAATCAATAAAACTTTGTAGAATTATCCATAAAATATCATATTTTGTCAGTTTTTGTATTGCTTTTTTATTGGACTGCATTATATATCTTTTTTAATCTGTATTTTTTGTATTTTTTTAATCTTTATTTTATAACTCTGTATATTGTTTCCTTTTTTGCTGTTCTTCTGTGTTTTTGGGTCTATTCTATTATAACTCATGTAATTGGGGCACCCTGTTTGAGTTAAATAAATTAATATTATTATTAAATATTTATTTTAATACGACAGTATTATTACCTTCTCACTATGTAATACAAATATATTTATAGTCAAATAATCAATAAAATACTGTATAGTTAAATAATCACAAACTAAAAATGTTAATGACAGTAATATTTCGAAGGAATTCAAACTAAACACCAAATACTCAAGGAAACTAAAACGCCAAAATACTATAAATTAAAATAACTAAGAAGCTCAAAGAATAAAGAATAACCGGTGTAAAAAAAGAAGACATGACTAGGACTGGAACTCAGGTCTCCTTCTTTCCGGACAGACATTCCAACCACTGAACTACTATGCCGCGCCGTGTCACCACAGAACCACTGAACTAGCGCGGCAACTACCGTTTAATGGGAGTTCAGTGGTTAGAATACCTACCTGGAAAGAGGGAGACCTGGGTTCGAGTCCCAGTCATATTGCTAATTTTCACACCTGTTGTTCCCAGGGTCTCAGCCGCAAGGCTCTTCCGTGCTTCACGGTTATTCACCTTTCCGTGAACCTAATTGAGAAGCTATATATTTAAGGCTTTATTTATTAATATTATTTGTATTAAAACCCATTTTTATTTCAAATAATAACAGTTTTGCAGATGTATTAAATGGGGGTCAAACATCAGTATCAAAATTTAAGAATGACGTGGAACAATAAGGATTTGAATATGTCGTTTATTTGATACCCCAACATTCGTCGCCATCTCAAGCTATCGCTAACGAGGTAAATATTTCTTTCGAGCCCATAAATACGTAGACTTTTGTATTATTATTTAATACCACATCTATTGAAGTCGGTAAGAAAGAGTCGCTATAGAATATTTGTGAGGGTTACCCATTTCCTCAATATTTCCTAATTATACAAATATTGAGCTTTAGTTATTTTATTTTATTGTAAACTTGCTCAATTTATAACAGTTTAGATATTTATCGAGTATCATTTGTACATATATACCTTTAATTGTTATTCAATTTATTATTTTATTTATTACTATTTATTTTTTGAACTAACTATTCTTCTACCTAAACCTGGTTGCCTTTCATTAACAATATTTTTTCGCTAACCATAGGAAGACATGCAGAAAAAGTATAATTGTAGTACTGCAAAGGAAAATCATCAAACTAGCTGAATTGGCAAAAATTTTGCAACCGCAATCAAGTCAACCAATACTACATCTGTAGAAATTGAAAATGAACTTATTGTTAGAATATTCCCAAGGAGAAACGGACATGAAAAAACGGACATGTTTTTTCATGTCCGTTTCTCCTTGGACACTTTCCTAGATGCACGTCTAATCGTGCCAAGTTACCTAAATCCTGTTCCTTGTGTGAACTTAGATTATATTTCCAAAAAAAGTTTCCAGACCAAGATTTATTTGCAGATTTTACTGCCACTAATTTGTTCTGCGTTTCAACTCAAACTTTTGTTTGATTTAATTTAATAAACTTTAATTTTCATCTCTACAATTTTCATGCGTAATGAATTTACAATCAAACTCACAGCAGCGAAAACTTGAGAATATTGCATACGTACTTTTAATGCATATTTATTGTCTATTTTGCTTTCCTTCTCTTAGTAACGTGACACCTACTATTACTCCATCCTCCATGGTCAAGGACAGCGAAAAAGTAAACCTAGAAATTCTCGGCCAGAAATATTCCGTCTTCACGTGTTAAATTCTTTCTTGTTCCCTTACTCTGGACACATTTTTCAAGCTGGTACCTCGTTAAGGACTTCTTTTTTCCAGAAAGAATTGCTAGACTTGAGACGTTATGTTTTGGTGCTCCGGCGCACTCCCAAACTCTCGTTAAAATATCCAATTTTTTGGGCAACAAGTTCTTTCGTATTTCTGTTATCAATAGAGCAAAATAATTTCCGAATGTAGCTAAGAAAACATCTATATTATTTCAGTTTTACCAACCAAATGCGTATAAAGACTGCGAGATGACATTTATACGGGCTGGGAGTTGAACAACCTCGTAAACATGAAGTCGTGGAATTTTGCATCCATTCCAAGAAAGTATTTGTCTAACCACTGCCGTTTTCTCGCCTGCCAACCTCATTAAGGCCAACATTAATGAACTGACATTAAATAAAAATAACTTATAAGTGATTCCACATAATTTAGTAGTGCATGAAATCGTAAACTAGCCTCGGAAGTTTATAGCACTCGCTAGCTAAGACTGTAGTCTCACTCTTGCCAGAGATGACTTAACTTTCATATCTGTAATAAATTCTAAGTATTCAGACCATAAGTTACTCCATAATGAACCAAAATATTTAAGTAGCATTATTCAAAGTCATTTTATATCTTAAAATGATACCAAGAAGTGAATGGTTTCATGTATTACTTTAGGAAAATCTTTCAAGGAGATTTAAATTAATTTGGCATGAACTACACAACTTTCATATTTTACCTAAATTATATTTGCTGCTAAGCAACAAAACTGTTTCCAGCAATTCGAAAAAGATTACGGACTCCTTAAAATAAAAAATTGAGAAATTTCAGGCTTGAAATCTAAAAAAAAGTGAAAATGAAATATTTTCAAGCTGGACTTAATGACGTTTGAAAATTAATTTGCCGCTAATTTATCGCTATTAGTTTAGATTGTGATAAAATCCATCTCCATCTGACAAGAACAGCAACGAGAGGGTCTTAATTACACTTAGACTTCCAAGTGGTTTGAATTTTGCAAAATCAACGAAAAATAAAGAGAGAATAGTGTTTCTGAAAAACTCTTCGGAATTTACGATAAAGAAGAAAAAACAGATTTCGGAGAAAATTCAGACAGAAGAGGGTTATAGACCCTCGGAAGGACATCTAGTTCTATATATGTATTAGCTGCCATTCTGCGTATGGCAGGAGTTGAATGTCATGAGTCATGACTCCGTTTCCCAAATCGATTACATTTGTTTATCCTTAACGAAAAAAATGAATTCTTTAACCGATTTAATCTTAAAAATGTATTTCCCTGATCTTCCTCTCAGCATCAGAACGGCCTACGCAACAAGGAGAACGCCTAACATCGGCTACATCTTCTAAGGGCCTACTTTATCCCAGGGTTTCAGCCGCAAGATTTTACGTGCTTTGTAAATCACCTCTCCCTCATCAGTACTTTCTCTGATTTTATTACGTAAATCAACTAATTTAGTTTTTAGAAAACAGCAATAATAAAAATTCCAGAACAAAATGCATTAATAAGAAATACTAAAATCCGAATACATAAAATATAAAAAAACGATGAAATTTGTAAAAAGAAAATATAATAGAGTACAACAAATATAATGAAGCAAGCTTGAAGATCTAAGTTTTCGCATTGAGGCTCTATGATCTATTCATATGACTCTATGAATATATTTCTTACCCTATGTTTTATTAATTTCTACTTGAAGAATAAATTGACGTTACCATTGGTATATTGATTTGAATTTCTTATGTAAATTTTTGCAATTGTTTTTTCATAATTGTTGTATTATGTATATTGTTGTTTTTTGTCAGTTTTGTCAGAATTTCTTGTAAGATTTATGCATTTCTTTCTGTCTGCTTTTCTTTTTTTTTCCTTTTCTTTTCTTCCTCAACCTCAACCTACAAAGTTACCTTCCTTTCCTTTAATCCTTGCGACTTTTCTTTCACTAAATTTCCCCTCTTATTTTAAATTTTTAGTCGCCACTGTCAGTAGGTTTCGCAGGTTTTTCACGCCCCCCTTCACATGGGTGTTTTCCTGCAGGGTTTTAGTTTATTTTTTTTCCTAAGTGCAGACTTAGGTTTTTTTAAAAACCCCATATAGTAGTTTCTTCTTTTATTGCCTTCTTTTTGGTTTAACTCCCAATACCTCTTTCTTTCTATGTACAATGACTAAGGGTTAGATGTAAGAAGAGACTAATTAGTCTCAATCTCGCCCGTAAATAAAGACGCTTTATTATTATTTATTGTCATTATGATCGATGCCTTTAAAGTAATTTTTCAATCACTGTATAGTTATTATACGGTTCTCATTCAATCGAAATCGAGTTAAAAAAACAGCCTACTGTCGTTATCTCATACAATACGAAATGAACTTCAAATACTAATCACTGGAAGGTAATATCGAAAACCGGGAAGAATGAAGGAAGCGCCATAAGCGGTGCGAGCGGTTTATTGTTTTCCCCATTGCCGCGGGAGGCGCAGGTGTCGTTGCCACGGGGAGTGAGAAACAAAAGAAGGTTTAGCGGAGGATGAAGTGATTGCCAGGCAAAGATGAGAAACGCTCCACTTGGTGAGATATAACCGACGTATTCGAAAGGTGCGGCACGAAAGTTATTAATGCTGCCACTCGACGAAAAGAGAAGTTAAAATAAAAGGAAGCAATCTCTGTAAAGGCGCCAAAATGTGAGGGAAGCATGAAAGATGTAAATAACTACAAATTATCTACAGCCTCGTCATGGAGGCTTGTTTTAATTGATGTGAAAGAAGAAATGGTACAAGAAGCTCCAATCACCAGGGAGCTTGCAATTAATATGAAAAAGGTATCACGCCTGTCAATCACATTCTGAGAATAGAGTAACTTTGAAACCTTTCGAAAAATACCGAAATTTTTACTAATGAATTCGACATCACGACTAATTAGTTTTAAGTTACTAAACGTTATTATCGACTAAAGTTTTAAGAAGTATTGGAATCGACTACCTAATACCAAAATTGATTCTTCCATTTTCTTCCTTCAAAAGGGTTGTAAACGATGTACTCCTTAGCGATGAACTATCGAAAACAAGCTAATTAATACCTGGACATTATTTTCTCTATGCACACATTGTTCTAACATCTAACTCACTGTCGAGTCGATTTAGATTTCAAGCTAGTTATCAGTCAAACACTTTTAGTGAATTTGTCACATAATAGTGTTCATTTAGTCAATAGGTACCACCCACTCTTTCCCACCAGCTTAATTTCAGGCTCTGCTCAGTATCAACTAATGACACCGATCATCACCGGTGGGACAGGTACTTGGGTGATACTTGACAAACCACATCGGCATCTGATTTTTATTTACAACTTTTAAAAAGACGTATTCTTTTACATGCTTTTTATGCAACTTTTTATTATTTCAACATCTATTTATCGCTGTTTTTTCGTTTTTTTCACCCCCTTCTTGTGTGGGTGTTTTCACGCAACGTGGGTTCTTTCTCTACCACTTTCAGTTGTGGAGATTTTTTCCCACAAACAAAATCTTTTGTTTGACTTTTTGCGTGAATTTTAAATTTGTTGTAAATTCTTTTTAGAAATAGTAAATACTAATGTAGAATAATATACGAGGTTAGGTGGAAGAAAGGCCCACTCGGGCCTAACCTCGCCATTTAATGGTCAAATAATGATGATAATAATAACAGTAATAATCATTATCCTGCCTCTGGTACTCACTCTTACAATCTGGGTCGGTCTGTGGACTCCAATCCCTAAAAATTCCGGCAGATGAATTGCCGTGACTGGGGTTTAAACCCCAGCCTTCTTCATAGCAGGTGAGCCCTTACAGAGTTTTATTTATTCAAGTAAAACATTTTATGCTTCACTTATTCGTCCTCTAGATTGGTCNGCAAACATTAACACTTGCCTATAACGATAATTTAATTTTAATTTTTAATAATAATTAATAAATTTACTGAAGAGGCCGTTACTTTGTGGAATCCTGACATCGCGAGAGTATTTGTTGAATAAAAACACAATTTTAAACAACAAAGATACACAACTTTTACTAATCCACAATATATATTTCGTCGGCGAATAATTTCGGCTAGTAATAGCCATCTTCAAGAGAAAAAAAGGAAGACTTTCCTTCCTTTACGAAAAACATTGTGGATTAGTAAAGGTTATTTATCTTTCTTGTTCAAAACTGTGTTTTTTCTTTAATATATAAATTCATAATTTTTAATTGCATTAAATACTTATAAAAAGAATTTTTAAGGAAAATATCTAGGTATTGTCAAATAAATCAATATACAGGAAAACTAAAAAATCCCTATCCCTTCAATTAAATGTTAAGATTGGAGTGGCTCCTCAAGTATTTATTATCCTTAATTCCATTTAATGATCCTTAATTCCATTTCATCGTACACTAAATATATTCGTTCCCGAACTACCCTTTGAAACGAAGAGTTGCTCAGATAAATTATCGAATTTCTATCGTTAATATCGGTATGTACCAACGCAAAGGCATTTCACATATATAACAGCAATCCTTGTTTATTTTACATTAAATTGAGAGTCGTCCAAACACGGTATACAGTTGATACGTAATTTTACCCAGCAATAAACCTGCAAAGATGAAATCGTTTACCTGAAGATGGTGGCATTGGTTTGTTACTCAATACATGTAGTCTAATCAGTCTATTGTTTATGCAAATCTCGTTTATGAGACCAAACTTAGTCACTGAATAGTGAAGGTGGTGGTTGCCTACCTTCTTGATAATTTCGTAGAAGGATAGATTCGAAAAGAATGAGGAGTTTAAACTATAAACCAACAAATATTGTCCATACGATTCTATTGTCTATTCTTTTTTTGATCCAAATTGATGTTATTGTAAATTTGATAATTGAGGAAGTGAGATTGATATTGCAAAATGAGTTTCTATGATAGTTGACTCTTTTCCCTCTTTGAAAAGTAATTTTCATCCCAGAACGTTGTAAATACAATATTCAATGTAAACGTGGTTAGATTCATCACCTTTAGCTGCCAACAGAGAGATGGTTTCACGTTTATTGATTAAATGTGGTCGCTAAAACCAAACTTTCATAGAAAGCAGACTAAATATTTGCCAAATTTTCTTCGTATATGTTTTGAAAAATCTTTATATATTACCAAAGCTTCCCAGATTTTAAATCAAAAACGACAACCGATTACAAAGATAATACAAACATATAAAGATAGTGTTTCTGTTACAATTTCTTTCTTTCTACCCTTATTTCTGACGTAATTTTACAAAGGAAAAGAGATCTCCATATCAACGAAAAATTAACTCGCGTCTATTTCCCATGGCAGATACAATATTAGAAGTATAAATATATACATAAAGATACAACCGTGATTATTACAATACATATAATATCAAAGTGGTATCACGTTGATTTAGTGAAATACGTATTCAATGCATCACTGCAGCTTAGACTGCAGGTTCGGGACGAAGATCCCCAATACTAATTTCCTGAAATATTCACTTTTCTCGAAATTGCGGATGCCGTTCTCAGCCGTTCTGTTCCTTTTTCAGTAGGCAAACACCGCAACCTGGTTCGGGATCCGTTCTATTTACGCCCCGGACTATTCTTCACCGTAAATTTATAAGAAAATGGCGTCGGGAGCCACATGGCTAAATCCCCTCATGCAATCCCCCCAGTTTTCTGAGTTAGACCTTCCAACACCCCTTCCTTTTGCAGCGCTGCAGTTTGCCCTACGGAGATATAGCAGGGCGCAATATTGCTCGAACACTGGGCCGAGGGTCTACAACCTTTAGAGGAAAGTTCCCCCGACTTCAATTTCATGATGGAAATCTTGTGTAAGATTAAATTTTTTTTCCCATTCTCCAGTAACGATATCTCACACCAGATGTTTGAAATTGAGATAATGCTACATAAACCCTTTCTCATTTGTCATATCCGCCATTTTTTGGTTTATTGGTGGAGTATATACTCATAGCTTATTTATGTACTAAATGTATGAAGCATAGAGAACGTGTTTAAAATAGTTCTGGCGTTTTGAAAAGAATAGAAAACTCCAATATTTATAACGTACAGGCTGACGATTAATTAAAATGAATAGTAATTTAAAAACCTGAGAAGTAATTTTAACAACGCAAAACAAACTATCCTAAAAAGGGAATTTCCAGATAATATTAAACGAATCCCAAAAAAATGCACTTTGAGTGTGGCGATCCGACTTTAAGAATTAACATAATACATTTATGATGGTTAGTTATGCCTACTAAACACTGTTTTATATAATTTTTAATCTTGAATCGACTATTACGGCTAATTGCATCTTTTCGCCTTAAGGTCTTAAGAAGAACCACTGATGACATTACATATACTTTGGTGGCTAATTGCATAAGTAGTTCTTTTTTCTTAAACTTTTTCTCAATTCAATTTTAATTTTGCTGTAAGATAAATCGTTGTTGAAGATTATCAAAAGGTTAAATCAAGCGATCCATTAAATCTAAACAAACTCCCAAAGGAGATTCAGAAAATTCTTTTAAACGACGGCATTTTCTGTTTTTAGTTTTAGTACAAGAATTAATTAACACGATTAACAGAAAAATGTTTTACGACCCTTATACACAGGATACCTATATAAATATATAGTATATACCTATAAATATACCCATAGAATATAACTATATAAATTATAATATCGAATAAATGGTCTTTTTTTTAATTCACCCTCAAAATATGAGTTGAATATTGAACTTTATAATATTCAATCATGCTTCCAAATTTAGGTGAATTGTACCCATGTACCATGCAATACCATTATTTCCTGATAAATGTTACTGCCGCTGTAGCACTTCAAAGCAATTACGAGTTTACGTTATATGTATGAACAATTTATTGCTAACTTAAGGCAAACTTTAAAGCATAAATATGAAAATGACTTTCATTACCATTGACTCTGAGAAAAATTATGTTATTTTCTCATTATTTCATCTTCAGGAATACTTCAATATTCTGACATATATCAGTGAATTCTGTTATAAAATTCCTATTCAGAGGAACCTTTTATCAACTTTCCGTTCAAACGTATAGGTGTATATATATAGGTGTATATAGTGTATATAGGTGTATATAAACGCAGGTACTCCCACAATGACTAGGTTGAAGAATATATATTTTGGATAAGACATGCAAGTATATGACAGCCATCCCTAGAGTTTCATAAACCCAATCGAGAAGCGGGTATAGTGCGACACCAATACATCCCATAAAAAGGTTGGCGATACTTCTAAAGTTCGCTGAATCTTTGGAATCCTCCACGTTCGATCAAATCGTTCCCCATAGGATTACAGATGCCACAGCAGAAAGGTTAAGATTTACGCATATTGAAATATTTATGCTCAGATCGAAAGTTTAGACGCTGAGGTAATAGCACTGACCTAGTTTAACAAAGAGTATAGTGTTCCAAAGCCGAAGCTGAGCCATTCTCCAATTTATCAACCATATCTGCGACAACATGCGAAGGATAATGCGAATTCGTCCTTAAAATGTATTTTTTATCGCCCCATCTTACCATGGGCTTTCTGAAATTCAAAAGAAGGTGTCTGACAAAGAGAGAAAATATCAACTTTGGATCGGAATGTATTCTTCTAAATCCGACTCAACTTTAAGACATTTCACTAAAGTATTTGGGATGGAATATAAATCAGATGAAACAAGATAGAAGACAAAATGTATCCCAGATTTACTGTCACGGCTATTGAGAATGTATTATCTTTCATGTTTGACGATAAATGCCCGTTTTATGAGAGAGTTTTCACGATCTCGATCAAACGCTCGAATTACATGTCCGTCTGAAACTGTAGCGAAAATATTTGTGATAACTGGGTCATTCACAATTGAATCAATTCAACGTGAGTCGCTAAATAACACGTAACAGAGTATTTATATCAGGATGGCATAATTTCATCGTTTCTATATCAGGTGATTTGCATATATATTTGTGTTTGTGTATTTTTTAAATTTGAATAGATTTAAGGAATATTTCAATATAAAGGGATTTTTGAAGTAAGCTCTTTCTTATTGTGAGATCTCAAAGTTCTTCCTCAGATCTTTAGAATTGGTTAGACACAGTAACCTTATGTTAGGTAGACTTACCTAGATTTAGTTTTAATGCTAGCTTTGGTTGGACTTACTTAGACTCTGTTACTAATTTACCCAACGAACTTACTTATATTCCATTCATTAAACTGTTTGAAAATTGAATTACAGATATTTGTCGCTACCGAGATTAGAAAATTCTTAGTCATTTGATTTCAGGAAATGAAAGACTTTTAGGCAATTATTTCAAAGATATGGATATTAGACATAGAACTAAACAATTCGGAAAACAAACAATACATATACAATACATAAACGATCATAATCCCACTTAGCAACAAAGAGAAAACAGTCCAAACTTATAGATGTGTAAAGGCAGAAATACGGTTGAGTAGAGATAATTGAAGGATACTCTAAACGAATAAAAACTCAGCACCTAGGAAATGTACCAGCAAGAGATGAGGATTAGAGAGCGGGAACTATGTCTAGAATTGCTAGAGCCGTGGTGTCCCTCAATTTGAAGAGAGCTGCATTCGGCGTAAAATAGATGAAAACAACCGGAGTGGAAATTGCTACGCGTGGACTATGCCGTAGAATCGATAAGAGGAATGCAGAGCACTGAAAATATCGCGTGCAAAGAGCTCTGCGAGGTGCCTTTAGAGAAAACATTTAGAAGAAAGGAGGTGACAGATCAGAAAGAGGAGAAACCAGCAATTAATGAGGGAATAGTTATATCTTTATTCAACTGGTAAGTCCATAATTACGGATGTGAAGGAATGATTGTTATTAGCTAAGAAATAATTTACGACCAGAGTAAATTAAGGAATTTGAGGATAATGGTTAAGTACAAGGAGAGACTTGGAAGTCTCAATTTCCCCCGAGTAAAATCGTATTATTATGATATTATTATAATAAGAATAAATACGGTTACAAGTCTAAATCTTGCATTTTCTTCGTGATGTGTATGCCTACTCTAAAGGTTTAACTGCAGAAAATTTTTCAATGTTTTCTGTTATTTAAAATAAATAAATATTTCATTATCTCTCTATATCTCTCATATCTCACATTTATTCTTTATTTTTTTCTTAATTATCACATTTTACATCGGTCAGCTATTGCAATTGTAAGCGATTGCATATACATTTTATGTCGTATGGAAATTTTGCAGTTTTACAGAACAATTATTGTAAAAGAACTTTAAGTACTAAACATTTACTACCTCATATTTTCTAGGACCAGTAGGAAAATTCATTCAGTAAAAGTAGATTTACCATTATTACAACACATTAAATGATTAGAGAATTATTAGAGAGTTGCGTATTAATTAACTGATAAATTTGAAGCCTTCAATTAAGAAAACAATGGGGATAAAACTAACCAAAATCATTTAAATATGTCATTGACTTTTATTTTTAAAATATAGAAATTATCTTCATAAAAAATTGTTCATTTCAATATCAATCGTCAAGAAAAAATTGATCCGCTGAAGACAAAACATTAGATTAACTTCATCAAGGTATCTGAATTAAATTCGCCTTTATTTCTTGGGAATTCAATTTCTCTCCACCGAAATGCTTACTTCGCGAGCACTGTCAAATTACTACCTAACAACAGGTCGCTAGGTAACATTCAGCCGACTAATAAGTTTTAATGCTGAATGTCACGGTAGAGGAGAGCTAAGCCGTGATGAGTATATATGGTTTGACAAAGTGCAGTTTCGGCCCACATTTGCGTTAAAGGAGAAATATGATGAGCTCACTTTTTAGGATCATCGCGTAAAGAATTTAAGAGCGGGTGAAAAAAGCCATGCGCTCCCTGGCNTTTTATTCTTAAAATATAGAAATTATCTTCATGAAAAATTGTTCGTTTGAATATCAATCGTCAAGAAAAAATGTATCCGCTGAAGGCAAAGCATTAGATGAACTTCATCAAGGTATCTGAATTAAATTCGCCTTTATTTCTTGGGAATTCAATTTCTCTCCACCAAAATGCTTACTTCGCGAGCACTGTCAAATTACTACCTAACAACAGGTCGCGAGGTAACATTCAGCCGACTAATAAGTTTTAATGCTGAATGTCACGGTAGAGGTGTGCTAAGCCGTGATGAGTATATATGGTTTGACAAAGTGCAGTTTCGGCCCACATTTGCGTTAAAGGAGAAATATGATGAGCTCACTTTTTAGGATCATCGCGTAAAGAATTTAAGAGCGGGTGAAAAAAGCCATGCGCTCCCTGGCGTGAGAGGTTTCTATGATTTTTGTTTTTCGAGATACACGACTCTCTTGGGTTGGGAGCGCTGTTACTAGGTAAAATGGGGCTCTCCGTTGTACTCGCAACAGAATCCGGGTCAAATGTATACGCACATGGTGCCAGATACCCGGGACCATATAGTGACTGGAGACTGCCTTGTGCTGCACCACCTACTCTTTCATCAAGATTTTTAGGCGCTGCTTTTTATAGTACCTACACAAGGCACGCCACGCTAGGAACGCTACACAGGGGCGCTCCAAGTTTAAAAATTCGATCTCCTTCCCTATAACTCTGTATGTAAATCTGAGATCTTACGTAAGAGAGGTGTGTACACAAATGTTATGAAAAATGATAATTATGTATGGAATATTTTATGAAATGTCTATACTTCAATTACCAAAACTATTTTGAAGGTCGAATAACCCAGGTAAGTGATGGAATGCAGACCCTTAATTGCAAGTACCAGTGGTACGAATTCCGGATTCTGCTCACGTATGTATTCGTCGCTAAGATATATGATATCATTAAATAGGTGACGCAAATCACACAATTCACAAAAAATCCTCTGATTCGTCCTTACTTAGTTCAGCTAAATTAGGCTTCTTAAACTGTATAAATAATTTCTAAGATATTTCTTTCATTACTATATATAATACTGTTTAATTGTAGACACTCTATTACATACGTAATTTTCAATCCAAAAATTTGAGCAAATGACAAGGCAAAATTTCAAATTTTAACAACTTTACTTATTATTCAAGAACGAAAGAAGTCTTATTTCGCAATGACACGGCTAATAAAAGAAAGTAACAAATGCATATCATCTTGGTACTCTATAAAATCATTCTCTATGCGAATTGAAAATAACCTTTTAAATAAACGTCACTTATCACCAAAATTAACCAATAATCCGATGCATCTACATCTACATAAGTACCCTACAAGCCGCCTTTCGGCGTATGGCAGGGGGTGCAAGCACCATGACTCTACTTCACTAATCGATTGCTTTCGCGTATCGTTCGCAAAAAAATAGCATTTTTGAAACTATTTTTTCTAGCATTACATACATCTTTACGAAAAATCTTTACGACATCACATCAATACATCATTACAATATTTCATTTTGCCCTTCGTCCATCATGAGATTTTTGGGTGACTATCACGATGAATCTATCTATATTCACACAAAAATTCCTTTTTCCTATTCCATCAATATGAACTAGACCGGAAATGCAGAAAAGAATACAAATATTAAGTCAATATTCATCAACGTAGAGAACGATAAAATTACGCAGCACACATGTTTCTTTTTAAGATGTCCGCGGTATACAATTGGTCGGCTAGTCCAAGAATCACAGCAACACAAGCAATTTCAAAGCAGCCTCCACTGCCCAGGCAACGTGATTGCATAATTCCAATGAATCATTGTCATCGCATGAGCTGTTTCTGTAATCTCGGGATTAGGGCCTAGAGGGAGTATGTGTGACCCGGTAAATCAGAAAGCACTGTGTCGAATGTTAGAACACGTAGCTCCTACGGGAATGAAACACTACTGCCTCACCTTTATACTAAGGCCTGAATCCAGGTCATGCAATCCCTTAAGCCACACTTAAGGAAGGGATTGTGCTACACTCTAAATTTAGTATTAAATGGAGTGAATACTATCGTGACTAATTGTTAAACATGTCAACGAAAACAGTATAGAATACTGCTGAATATTTCGACGATAATACTAAGGCTTACGTACTTCTACATCTACATACGTATGTATCCTGCGAGCCGCCTTTCGGCGTGTGGCAGGGGATGACTCTACCCCCCTAATCGATAACTTTCGCGTATCGTTCGTGTAAAAAATTAATTTTTGAATCGATTCATTCTAGCATCCATCTCTCTGATTTTCGTCACAGAATCAGAACCACCTATGTACAAGGGAGGACGCATAACATCGCCTACATCTACGAAAGTACCTTCTCTGGACTTATTAATAAATTTATCCTTTGTTTAAATCTTCTAACTTCCAGAGATTCCCATTCCTCGTCTAAAATAGAGTTCATGATTCAGGCGATATTTTTGAAGAAAATTTTTCCTATCTTAATATGATAACTAAAATAAGATAAGTGTTTACCAAACGAGAAATCGAACAAAACAGACCTTGAAAAGGTATTACATTAATATCTCCTACGTCAGAGGTGGGTAACTTTCGGATATTGGGCCACGCGCTGAATTTTCAGCAATGTGGACCTGAAACAGAGACGCGAATTTAAATTGTTTGGTTTCCATGACGCGCTTATTAAATCGAGATTAACAAAATGTATATACATCCCCATTTACTTAGCGATCGTATTTCGTTTTCCATCGCGCAATTTCTCTTTTGAACTACGTGAATGCAGGAAATACGCCATTGAAGTACGTCCTGATGGTTTAATATGCGACCGAATGATAAAAATAAAATAGATAAATAATATAGATAAAAGTTAAGTAGATAAATTTAATAAATGAAATATAATTTTTCGGAATCGGTATGATCATTAGTCATTAAATATGAGAAAAACGGGAGAAATTTGAAAAACTAATGGAAAGGTAAGGTAAGAGTTGGATGAATATTTTATACCGTTAAAAATCCATTCATGATAAGAACTCGTTACTAAGTCTTTCAAAGGTAAAGTTGGCACTGATTTTCTCCTTAAACATTCACAAAGGAATGAGTTTCTTACATTCTCCCTGAGAAGTTAGTACT